>JAZHYW010059596.1:0-30556 GCA_037355805.1 Ixodes ricinus | reverse complement strand
AAAACGAAACTGCGACAGATCATCACGTCGACTTGATACCACGGTAGCCATGGCAACACAACAGCATCGGCTGCACCATCCACTAGAGCAGCATGTGAGCGCGCCGTGCGCGCCGCGCGAGCTCCCGTTCGACTCGAATCCCAGGCCCAAACGTGTCACCCCAACACGTCAACGTCCGCTCCCGAGAAGACGCCAGCAGCGAGCGCGCCTACCTCCGCAGCCATAGTACTATTCATCATCCCAATCAATCAATCAAGCATGATGACCAGCTACGACGTGGTCCTCTTCCTCATCTCCCTGCTGCTGGGGCTGGCGCTGCGTCGCGCCGCCGCTCCGATGGCCGAACTGGGCATCATCGAGCAACTCGAGCGCAAGCTCAACAGCCTCGAGAACCAGAAACGAAAGCTCAAGCGGCAGCTGTCCGATTTCAGGACGCGCGCCTGCAAGAGCGAGTCCAGGCTGCTCGACGACGTCGCGACCTCCCGCGACGGTTTAGCCCAGGTGAGCCGTGACCTTGAAATCGAACGCGACCGCTCGAACCGTCTCGAAGAGACACTACGGCACCGCTGTGACGACGTGTCCAAATTGGAACGCGCTGTCGCTTCTCTGCAGAAGAGCATCAGGTCCATGGCGGAGCTTGAAGACGTCGCCGACCTGTACGGTCACAACCGCGAGGAGACCTTCAAGCTGCTCCACTTCTGCAGGTCCGCCGTGCTCGAGAACCTCGAGGGCGCAATCGAGTTGGCCGACAGGCGCAACTCGGCCGTGTCCAAGCTCTACTTCGACCTGTTCGGCGAGACCAACGGCAACGTGCAGCTCCTCAGCGAGCTCACCGACCCCTGGCGGCGGTGGGCCGAACTTTTGGCGTGTCAGCGCGACCGGATGGACCGCGTGTTCGCCCACTGCCTGGACCGCGCGAGCCGGAACAAGCGGATCAGCCTGGACGAGCTTCCGGCGTCCGTGGGACTCCAGGAGCCGGACCACGGGTTCGACCGGATCTTAGACCTGGTCCGCGTACGGTTGTCCCCGATGTCGCGCTCCGAGAGCCTGGCGGACTTCGAGTATATGCCTTCGGCGGACTCGCCGACGAGCACCGTGTGCGGAGGCGCCAACGGCTCTTTCGTGAGGTTCAGGAAGACCGGATATCTGAGGCTGGCCCGGACCCTTCACAGGCGGATGCCGGAGGTGCCGGAGGAGCGTCTGGTGGCCTGCCTGGAGACGCTGCGGACTCAAAATGGCGGGCTCACGGGGTTGCGCATCAGCGAGATCAGGGAGGAGGTGTCACGGCTCGTCCAGGACTGGCCCTCGGCAATTCGCTGACCGGAGGTGCGCCCACTCTCGCCCTCGTCACGCTAAAAGGGTATTGTGAGAAGGATCGAACATTCCTTCAGGTTGGGAGTTGATGTAACGTGCTAGATGCAATTTTGAACGAAACATGATGGCTTATATGGTATGGTCGTCAGTATATTCCCTTCTTGCGCACGAATCGTAGCTCCATTCTGCAAGGCGTTGTCCTGGACCTACTGCCATTAGGCCGGCCATAGTCGAGTCCCGAGCACGAGCTTGCGGTAACAATCTTCCGCCGTGCTTATTCCACACTGCCATACTTTTAGTATGATACAGGTTATAGCAGAAAAGACACAAAAGTCGCTCATTAATGTCTCCCCCATATTTGCGGGCACTTTCCCAGAAGGAACAATTCCTGCAGACTGAGCAACAAAAAAGCTTGAGGTACACCTAAGCGCTTCTTATGAGTCGTGAATGCGAAAGCATGCAAGCTGCTCGTCTGCTCCCTTTTTCGTATGTCGCATACTTTTCGTCGCCGGTCAGCGCACGTGTGCTGCTGCATTTATCTTATTGAAGGACGCCAAAACTTTCTTTAGCATAGATAGCATAATATGCTCGTTTGATTCCCTAGTTGCTAGAATGCCCAGATCTATATTGAACAAATCGTAAAACTCTCGCAGCACCAGAGGCTTCCCAAGAGGGGTGCAGCTGGGCAGTGAAAGGGGGAGGTGCCACTGACCCTAGTGACGGCACCGCGCAGCACGATGGCTCTCAACCAGTAACTTGTACCGTAATCGGAGACTTCACCTTAGGCAACCAGGAGTGCCATATCATGTACTTAAGAATTACTACTAAAATCTTATCTCAATACTTGACAAAAAATTTCGGCGCCCAAACCTGTGTTTTTACTCGATTGTCAGTCCTTGGTCGACATTTTCTTTGCAGGTATTCCGAGTAGATAGCTCAAGATAGAAGAGGAGGGAGCTCGCACTGGGGTCCAAAACCATCTGTTGTCATGTCAAGTTTCCGAGTCGCCTGAGCTATCACACACCTAAACCTCACGAAGCCGAATTTTTAGTTGTGACTATCGCCGGTTGCGCCCCCTCTCTATTTGGCACCAAAATGGCGGCGCCCACAAGAAATTCAGGGATGGAGTGGCGATACACTATATACTCTGTTTCACCTTATGATGTACAGCAGGAAAGGCTACAAGCGCGAGCTCCTTTCTCTGGGGCACATCTCGGCGGCACAAGCTCTCGTGCATTAAGGGCAGCTGCCAACGCTATCAGCTCGCGCCTCTAGCCTTCGCTGCGGTACAACATAAGGTGAAACGGAGTATAGTTGGTTACAAGTGCGTATTTAGTGGCTCTAATTCCGGCTTGTTTGTCTTTTGTTGCAGGGTGCCAAAACAACTTCTGCCAAAGACGCATTGCCCCTGCCCGGTCTTCCGTGCTTATTTTTAGAAACCAAGATCATCGTTTTGCCAAATGCAGTATTCACAAGCCGCCTCTTGGTTTCTATGCAGTACTTCATGCTCATAAAATGTTTGAACATACGACTCACGGTTTAATGCTCAACCCAACGGTTCTGTTTTTGTGCAGTGTCCTGACGTGTAACGGCAGCGCATATGATGGGCCTCCATTGCAGGCGGTAGAAACCTCTGCAGACTAGGTATAAAAATAGCAATATGACGTGGCTTTTCTCCGAGGTATGTAATTTGTGTGTCAGTTTATGTGCAAGTCGTGAAACATGTTCATGTAATAAAGTGGGTCGACCTATGAACAGCAAACTTGTCTAAGGCACTGGTCAGCATGAAATTGTAAAAGCAAATTGTAAGAAGCAATAATTATAGTAATATAGAGAAAAGTAGAGAAACTACGATAAAGAGCTATCTAGTAACACGAGCATGTTCACTGCTCTTTGTTTTTGGCATTTCATACATATCTATCTTCTATATTAAAAAAATCGACAAGATCAAGACACTTTTTGGTGTTCACTACATCTCCAATTGGAACGTTGGAAACAATGCAAAATGGAAAAACAACTGATGTTACGTGCGGTGCTTGGCACACCTCTCAGTTCTAGTACACCCTACCTCGGGTATTCCCACTTGGCGGGATTGTAACATGTTGACGATAAAGCTGGCGCCACCTAGTGACGACGACTGTAATTACGTTACCCTTGGCCGTGTATGGGCCAATTGCGTTGCGAGCGTGATGCTGCCGGTCATACACGCAGAATCCGTCATAACGCAAAATCTAGCCATCCGCTGAAAATACAAGCGTGCGATTATCATTTACGAATATCGTGGATCATATTTCACCCGTTTGAAGTGTTCCGGGGATATTTCAAGTTTTGATTCTGGTACCCCTTGCTTGCAATCCTTTTGTACATTGTGGTTTTCAATAAACCACCTTGGTCACGCTGTCTTGCGTCAGAATGTCACTATGGTAACTGATAGTTTAAGAAACACGGGGCTTGGCAAGTCTTGGGCATTTGTCACTGCACGGCCAATAAGACTGTGGCATTAGCCGATAGGAACGTTGGAGAGCAAATAATGAGGGGGTAAATATAATAATCCAAGCCCTGTGTTGACTTCTGCTCAATGCAAGTGAATGGTGCTAGGTAGTTAGTTGCCTTCTTATAGTAGCCTTCTTGAACAGCTCCCAACTGAAGTTATACAAAAGCAATTTCGGAGCACTGTAGCATAGTGGAAAACACTACTTTCAAGTCTCGGCTGCTCATTAGTTAGAGGGGTTATGCAACGATTTTTGGACTTTGCGCAAATACCGCTTAGAACGAATCCCTGATGTCACAGACCTATGAAACACCCGTTTTCCTTTTTCACCACACGCAATTGAGGTCGCAGGAAAATTTAAAGAAAACTAGCAGCATTAACTCCCTCAACTCGTAGCCAGGAGAAGCGGCCACGTGATCTGGAACCGACATTGTTATGGTTCGGCTATTGTCGTCATTGCAGCGATTGCACAAGGGCCACTACCCGAATGCTTCTCGAGCTATCGAGTATCATGAGCCCAAATTGAGTGCTCACGCAATGCTCGGGTCCAATCTATGAGCCGCATTCAAATATCGTCACTGGGTGGTACAGCTATCCCCCAGTTACGTCATAAGTTTCGCACAGGAGAGATTGAATGAAAACGCTCACTTTTATCCTTGAAATTGCACTGCAACAAAGGAGTGCCTTGGCCAGTGGCGTTGCGTGCAAGTATCCTTGAGTCCGACTAGTGCCAGTAAGCTCGTGTAAAGTGAAAAATACTCCCATTGAATATCGTTGCACCGCCTTTTTGAAAGGGCAACTGCGCTTCATTTTTGGTTTTGAAAAACAGCGCAGTCCTCTTCAGCATTGCCTAGGAAGACCACACGTCGAATATTACGACGCAGTTCTGTCTAAATGTTTCCTAAACGGTCCGGCAAACTTTGCAACTCCCCAAGCTGCCGAAATCGGCTGACTCGAGCGGGCAAATTCAGGAGCAACCAAAAGCGCAGTCAAGGCTACGGCGTGGGTGGAGCCAACATTGAGCTAAACGTCATCACCATTGCCCCCTTTTGCTTATTTTTTACTTCTCTGTGCAGGCGTAGCGGATGACGTCGGCAATGTTTTCTCTCGGCGCTCAGCGGTGTCCACGTGATTGGCGTAACACGCCTGCGCAGCGCGCCTCTTGGGAGCCATACGGCTGACCCGCCGTGATTGTGCCATTACCGCCGTCTCCCGCGTCACAGCCACCGTCGTCGTCTCACCGTTTGTGATTATTGTCTCTTGGGGTTTCGTCCACACTACGGACACTACGTGCGCAGACATATGCCGCAGTTGTGCAGACATCGTCGAATGTTGTATACACCAAAACGTGGCGAAGAGTGCAGACGACACTCGCGGCGCACGTCCGCCCCCTCCTGCCCATCGTTGCGTAGAGGATCACATGACCTCTCGTACCATGTGATGGCCATGTTCTTGGGGGCCCGAAGTCAAAGTTGTCGGACAGAGCTGAAGTTTCGGTTTCGATTTCCGCTCGTGTTAAAAATCAGATTTAAAAATCTATATATCTCATTTTTGGCGAAGCAAACAACGTGGCGTCTTTTACTAGGGCTTTTAATGCAAAATCACTCATCATCTCGAAATCTTCGGAAGTGAGCGAAGTTGCCCTTTAAGACGACATCACATCTGAAATGCCGTGAGTGGCTTGCAGCCTACTGGCAGTCCCTTTTATATTATTTTCCTTCATTGCTAAACAACAGCCGTTGAGTGAGAAACGATCATCAAAATAAACATTGCTTTTTTTAAAAAAGAAAAAAAAGACAATTTTAATATATATTTTTTTAATGTGCGTTATGTTTCTAAGGCATCGGGAAGTTCGGAACACTTTTTATGGTTTCGTAAACAAGCGATTCTTGTCAAAAAGATGCTTTCGAAGACTATGTGAGCGTCCTGGAGTCCAGAAAAAGACGGTTGGATGTGCGACTCTGTGCATTCGACAGGTTTAGGAAATGGTGAAGCTGTTTGCTGTGCAACCATCCCAACTGGAAGGAGTGCGGGTATATTCCAGCCAGTTCCATGGCTAAAACGTGCACTACGACGTTTGTTTCGCTGACCCTGAGGTTTCATAGTTTCAGGGTTTATTCAATTATAAAATATTACTCACAAAAGCGTTGGATAACACAAAAGCTTTTGCATTCTGCGTGAAAGCTTTGCTGATGAAATGTTGCTCGACAAGACAGCGCTTGTGCAACCACTGATAACATATTGTCTATTTTATCAGGACTGGCACTTTGTATTACTGACAAAAATACAATGGAACACGTTAGCCAGTACAATCTTCTTCCCATCCAGTTTCTGAGGTCGCCTGGCACAATTGGCTCGTAACAATGTGGCACTCAAGATATGGAAGATTAGTTTAAATCAAGAAGAAAAATCGAAAAACAGAAACCTGTTTCTTCTCCATGAAGTACCGACAAGCTGCTGCGTTTTGGGTGTGCGAAAACGAAGGCTGGTTCAGATATTTGCGTCAGTTTTGCTCTCAGCTACCGAGACCACAGCAACAAACATGTCACTGGGAGAACCGTGCTTCGTATGTTTCATGGACAGGTTGTTCGTGTCACCTGCGTCTGACCAATCGCACATGGAGAAGAGTGCATTGCTGGCATTGGCGTTAGATCTGCAGCCACTGTGGTGGTCTTGCAGCCGAGCGCATACCTTCCGCAGCATATGTTTCGCACCGCTGAATTCGCTCTCGGCAAGAACAAGCAGAAACGACCATCAGTCAATGACGTCATGTACAGGGCGAGCATTTGACACGCTTGCAGAATTCTAATGCCGAACAAAAACATACCTGAAACTGAGCACACAAAAGTCATTTCGCAAGAGGTTTTTCAGCTAATATTTACTCGAAGTTGGTGCAATATTGAAAAGCAAAAACAGTCGTCTGCATTTTCTACGTCCTATACCGGTTAGTCTGTCGTCTGCTCACCGGTTTGCAAGCTCGCTCTCTGATGGCTAACTGAACACAAAAACGCCGAGAATGCCTAGTAGAGGCTAGCGACGAGTAGGGTAATCGCAGTAAGTTAAAATTTTAACTAAATATATGATCGATGACCACCTGGGTGCAAGCTTGCAAACCAGTGTGCAGGCAATGAACATCCGGTATAAGGCATAGAAAATGCACGACGACTGCCGTTTTCGCAATATTATTTCACCACCTCTAAGTTGAACTCTAAAAGTTATAGACATTAAACTTTTTTGCAAAACGGCGGCGGCGTGCCCACTTTCAGGTGTGTACGATTAGAATTTGAACTTTGCAAGGCTTGCCCAATGGGCTGCTCCTTATGGCCTCACCATGTCCAAGCCATGTATAGGAGCATAGATCTTTTGGACTCGTGAATGTTTTTAGCAACTACTACTTGGGAACGGTTGTCCCAGTGATCATGTCATGGCCATCGTGTCGGTCGTAGTCAACAGAACCGATGCAAATGTATGAATCACGCTTTAGATCGCTCAAGTATAGTAACTGAACAATTTGATTAGGTACTAGTTCCCATTTGGGTTTGTGAAGGAATTCCCAAGAAATCCTGTGCAGCTACACTGCCTGCAAAAGCACGACTACAGAGTTTTCTCTTTTCCAACGCTCCTTAGGGGTGATATTATTTCGAAATAATTTATACATCTTGTAAAGGGTGCAACATCTGCTTAAAAAAAAAAGTTATAAAAAATGGTCTATTCTTTTTTACATGTTTTTGCGCCATTTGTGGCGACACCATTGACTACGACAGCAACAGCCAAAGTTCCCAAACCATGGTACTTTAGCGCACGCGTGGCCAAAGCTCGGTGGGAGGCAACAAGAGTGCACTCCTTGTAACCTTTCCCCGATCAGCTACATGCCATTGTTTCCAAATCTACAGCCCAGCACGTGCATGTTCGCGGCTTCAAAGTGCAATCAAAACAGATTCCACGCACACAAAAGCCGAAGATGGCAGTGGCGAGAAGCCCTTTTCCCAAACGGCCTATAGCGTGCAACGCGAGAAGAAGTGGAACCTGTGAGCTACTGTCACAGTAGTTCCGAATTATCACCCTGTCATTTCAGTTCTGAAAAGAAACAATGCGAAATGATGGTGCAAGAACTCACCCCCGGTTCAGCAAAGCTGGCCTCGGGCTATTTTTCTTTCATTCCACGTGACTGGAAACGCCCTACTGAGTCGGGGTTTCACCGACCCCGCCGACTGAGGCAACGCCACGTGAAAAAGCACGCGGTAATGACGTCGTCGGTGCCGGTATCGTCCGATACTTGAGGTCGTTTGTGCGGATTCCGTTATCTTCTTCAAAGACAACGGCCATTGATTATCTACAAGGCTGAAAGCAATGATGATCCGACATTTATTCCCGAAGCGTATGTGCTTATCATGGGGGCCAGGAACTCCTCTGATACTATTCGTCGAGATAGGAAGCAGTGAGCAAGTCCAATTCCAATAGAGGAATTGTAGCGCTTGTCTAAGCCGTGGGAAAGTGAAGAATTGCTGCCTAACAGGCTGGGTTCGTAACGCATAAGCAGTGTTGTAGCCGTTACCGAAGTAACGAAATATGTTACTCATTACTTGCAAATAGAAGGAATGCATTACTGACCTACGTTGCCTCAAGATAAAAGGAACATGTTACTGATACCGATAAAAGTATGCACATCACTTTTGCATTACTTTTCTATTCATTAATTAAAGCCTTTTACTACCTTAACATTATGGGTAAGCATATAAGTGCCATATTTCAAGAAACGTTATGGCCATCTTATCTTTTTTATGGTAGCACCCGAATGCCCACAACGGAAAACGCGAAGAAAAATGTACGAACTCGTAACTTAGCGAAACACAAAAACATTTAGAGCAATTTTCTTTAAGTTTTGGGAAGAGAAGTGACAAGTAATGCAAAAAGGTATTATGAAATAAATAAACTATGTTACCGATTACTCAAAATAAGTAATGTAAGTATGTTGTCTGTTACCGTTTTAAAAATGCAACGAGTGTGGGACTACGTTACCGAGAAAAGTGACGTGTCACCGGTAACAACGTTACTTGTAACGCATTACCGCCAATACTGTACATAACTAAAATTTTGTGTTTTTGACTCTTTCTTTTTTTTTTTCCCCACATGTCCCGTGGCATCTTTCGGGGCCCTTTCTTTGGCGTCAGCAAGAAATCGGCATTTGTTAGGGGTTATATCGAAGACCACAGGACAGACACGGCGCTCGAATTTCCCAACCTCCGGGAGATATACGTGCCCGAACCAAATATACTTGAAAAACGTCCAGACACCGGTAACAAGTGGAGACGCGGCAAGACCGGGCCACAGTTCTCAAAAAAAGAAAATCGGCCTCACGGACGGTACATTGTGGGCAGCGTTCCGGGCAACGAAAATAAAGCTGTGGATATAAAGATCCCTTCGCATGAATCTTGCCGTCTTCATTTGCTTTGCATTCTCATTCAAGAACAGCTCTCAATAGGGTTTATCGGCACATACTTCCCCAATCGCTAGTTGGCAAAAACACGGGAAGCCGAGAATGTACTCCGACGGTACCCAATGCCACGTGCTGCTGCTAACTGTGATTAACGCAGTAACTAGAAGACAGGACCCTCTATGCATAAGCAAGCAAAACTGTGTGATATATGTTAATGAACGGTATACTAAACTTGAACCTTTTGGCTTGGAGCAAGAGGGCCATAAATAAAGGTTGGTATTTTTTTAGGGACTGCAAACCAGTGAATTTAAGTGTCCTGTCATAATACCTGCCTGGCTGAAAACTGCAGACCTCCATAATCCTCAGTTGTAGGCAGCGCTTTGTAGTAGTCTGAAATGGCCAACATATTGCTTTTACATTGTCTGTAATGCAGTGAGACCAGCCTTTGACTTTCTTACTGGCAATTGGATGAAAGGCGTCAGACTCTTCTTGTTAGCCAGAAATGAAATATGACTGCCGGAGAGGTCCGAAAGTTTCTGCGATTTTGACTATTGGGCTTGTATCTGCTATGAAAAAAAAAAAAGAATCTGAAGAAATTGGTGGGCATATGTTGTTGAACGCCACATAACATCGCTTCTCGATTATTTTTGCCGTGCGTAGTGTCTAAAAATCGGGATTGCAACTAAATGTTCAAAACCATGTGTGTGAAAATGACAGCAAAACGCCACTTCGAGGAACCTTTCAAGGCTTTCCGTTCCACGGAAGTCCTGCCAGTTGCCGCTTACGCAATCCGCTACACCGCTGCCAAGTTCATGGATTTCCCAATCGCCACGGGTTCACCGTATTACGCCCCCCGAAGTCGGAAAGTAGGCCATTCAAAGGAGGAAAAAGCTAAGTCATCAAAGAAGGGCTCTGTCGTCTCAGAACCCACGCCGAAGCAGCCGCATCAAAGAACAAAGTCACGAAAACGACCAAACAAAATACCCGAATACACGATTACACATGAGGACGTTGTTTTGTTGAGATTTGAGTTGGTGATCTTCGATCCACCGTAGCCATGGTCATGGTACTACGTGAAATAGGCCTCGGGAAGAGTGCCGCTACTCGGAGTTAAAAAGTAACTCACCTCGTTGGAGTGCTGACGCATGCGGTTGACGGTAGTATCGCGCGTTAGGAGTGCGACTTTTGGATTAGTATGCATCGAGAGAACGTTAATTGCCACACCGAAGCATTCCATTCGAACTTGCTTGGACAGGAGCGTGCGTAGCAGACGAAACAGTTCGTCAGGTCTCGAGAGTAGGAGAGACGCACTCTCAAACCAGAAACGTCCGACGCTATATTTTTTTTAATTTGTTGCTTTGTAAATTACGAATAGTACTGTGTTTACTACAAACTCTGGCTACAAGTGCCGACTCTGACTGAAGATTCCCTGATAAAAAAGTGAAAAGTTGAAAATTTAAGCTTGTATGTTTTTGTTTTGTTTTTCACATGCGTGGTGCGTCACCAGTGTCCGTCACGCGCACTGGTGATCAATGTCATGCTAAACATCTCCGGCATTTTGGAGATTGTCGATTTGTACTTACAAACGTTACACCGAGTAGTCGAGTATGAGCAATGCATGACTCACGTATGTGTGTTTTTGATAGGTCCTGATCGCATATGACAAGACACTGCGCACACTCACCATCACATGTTTCCATTGTCGTTCCGTCAACACTCGTGGCAGTGTTTCATCAGCGAAATACTGAAGAAACAATGTCACGAGCGTTTGCGCGAACGCAGGAGTTTCGACAGCGATCTCGCGGTCCCACTAAATGTTGACACTTTTTTTTTTTTTTCGAAGTAAAATTTGCGAAAAGCTGGGGAGGTCGGGAAGTTGTGGCGTCCGGCCAACCGACTACGCAGAAGCGGAGCTTTTGTAAACCTTTCCAGCTCACGAAGTCCGTATTCCGAGGCAAAAAATAAGAAGAATTAACATATCAGAGCCAAGGCAGGTAGTACAAGCACAAAGGTAAGGCCAACGGCCGAGCTAAAATATCCGGCCTTCCGAATCGGGAAACAAGGCTGAACATGCCCCGTCAAGAGCGTTGCCACACATCGAGCTTTTTATGTTTTGTTTCACGGCTGGGGCCGGCTGGGGTGAGCACCGTTGTTGAGGTCGAGCTTCCGATATTTTCAGTATTTTAAGGCCTTTCGCGAACTCAACGCCAGAACGCTCCAGCTCCAAGAACGCACGACGGCGCCAGGAGCCGCGTGAAAAACAGCTGACGTCCCTTGATGACGTCCCAGACATCTCGTGCCTTTATGTCATCATGAAGAAAATTCAAAAGAAAAACCGTCAAAAATAAGCAAAACGCATAATTAAAAGCAGCAAACAAACGAGTTAATTCGTGAAATTAACGTCAGGCGTATTCCGTGCAAGCGAAACATCAAAACGAAAAATAATTCCGAATCAAAAATTGGAAAGACATCCGCATTTTTTTCTGACACTCACTTCTAGTGTGACTGACCTCCTAGAGAGGGCGCAAGCAATAATGACGTCACTCAAATTTCTGGAGAGTTCTCGAAACTTGCGTCAGGCTCTTGAGTTCCGATTGGACGGGTATTGTTGCCGAGTTGCTTTCAACCAATCGCGTGCCGCGGTCGGTTTGCGGTGGCTATATAGGCGGCGTGACAAAGGAAAAATCTAGACTTACCGCTTTTACGCTGGTAGTGTGACACGAGTGGTATATTTTCTGGACTGCTAACAGGTAAGCTCGAGCCCTTTGGCGTTTTGGTTTCCCGGCGGCTCGTTGTACGAGCTCGTGAACTACGTGCTGGCAGCGCGAGCGTTCCAAAATTTTGCACGGTCAGTTCCCGTCGGGTGCACACAAGAACAGCCAGGTTTGGTGGCGGTAGGCTTATTCGCACAGCCATGTTCGACTAGCTCGTAAAAATTCTTTCGTTAGTCTGCTTTGTTCTCACTTAGTTTTGTAGCTGTTACCAGTCCGTTTCTTCAGGCAGGGTGGTCGTTTTCAAGAGCTAGCCGCACTGCGTCATCGTAACGTTTCGCCACGTAATCGCCATTTTCCAACCGTCGAGGTGGCCCCTTCCCTTCTGTCCGAGCAGAGCCATCGTTAATTGTGTACGCTGTTTAGCGGCTAGCTTCTGCGTAGTTTCGCGCTCGAAAATCTGGTTCTGTTGCAGTCTGCTGTCAATCCCGAGAAATTTAACGGACGAGGTACGCGGTTCGTCGCTAGGACTAACCGCCATCTTTGCGGAACGGCGTCTCCGCCCTTTGTTCGTCGCCTGCCTCGCCCGATTGCTCATGCCGTGTTTGTATTCTCTCCCGGCAGAGTTGAACAGTCATGCAGATCTTCGTCAAAACCCTGACCGGGAAAACCATCACGCTCGAGGTGGAGCCGAGCGACACGATTGAAAACGTGAAGGCCAAGATTCAGGACAAGGAGGGGATCCCGCCCGACCAGCAACGTCTGATCTTCGCCGGCAAGCAGCTCGAAGACGGACGCACCTTGTCCGACTACAACATTCAGAAGGAGTCCACCCTCCACCTGGTCCTGCGGCTGCGCGGAGGCATGCAGATCTTCGTCAAGACCCTCACTGGCAAGACGATCACGCTCGAGGTTGAGCCGAGCGACACGATCGAAAACGTCAAGGCCAAAATCCAGGACAAGGAGGGATTCCCCGGATCAGCAGCGTCTCATCTTCGCCGGCAAGCAACTCGAGGACGGCCGTACCCTCTCGGACTACAACATCCAGAAAGAGTCCACCCTTCACCTGGTCCTGCGTCTGCGCGGTGGCATGCAGATCTTCGTCAAAACCCTCACTGGCAAGACAATTACACTGGAGGTGGAACCCAGTGACACGATCGAGAACGTGAAAGCCAAAATTCAGGACAAGGAAGGCATTCCTCCCGATCAGCAGCGTCTGATCTTTGCCGGCAAGCAGCTCGAAGATGGCCGAACCCTGTCGGATTACAATATCCAGAAAGAGTCCACCCTTCACCTGGTCCTGCGTCTGCGCGGTGGCATGCAAATCTTCGTCAAAACCCTCACCGGCAAAACCATCACGCTGGAAGTCGAGCCCAGTGACACCATTGAAAATGTCAAAGCCAAAATCCAGGACAAGGAAGGGATCCCCCGGATCAGCAGCGTTTGATCTTCGCCGGCAAGCAACTCGAAGATGGCCGCACCCTGTCTGACTACAACATCCAGAAGGAGTCCACCCTACACTTGGTTCTCCGGCTCCGCGGTGGCATGCAGATCTTCGTAAAGACTCTGACCGGCAAGACAATCACGCTGGAGGTTGAGCCCAGTGACACGATCGAGAATGTGAAGGCGAAAATTCAGGACAAGGAAGGTATTCCTCCCGATCAGCAGCGTCTGATCTTTGCCGGCAAGCAGCTTGAAGATGGTCGCACCCTGTCGGACTACAACATCCAGAAAGAGTCCACCCTCCATCTGGTGCTGCGACTGCGCGGTGGCATGCAAATCTTTGTAAAGACTCTGACCGGCAAGACCATCACCCTCGAAGTTGAGCCCAGTGATACCATCGAAAACGTCAAGGCAAAGATCCAAGACAAGGAAGGCATTCCGCCTGACCAGCAGCGTCTGATCTTTGCCGGCAAACAACTCGAGGACGGACGCACGCTGTCTGACTACAACATCCAGAAAGAGTCCACCCTTCATCTTGTGCTGCGACTTCGTGGTGGCATGCAGATCTTCGTAAAAACTCTGACCGGCAAGACCATTACTCTCGAGGTCGAGCCCAGTGACACCATCGAAAACGTGAAAGCCAAGATCCAGGACAAGGAAGGGATTCCTCCGGACCAACAGCGTCTCATCTTTGCCGGCAAGCAGCTCGAGGACGGTCGTACCTTGTCGGACTACAACATCCAGAAAGAATCCACCCTCCACCTGGTTCTGCGACTCCGCGGGGGCATGCAGATTTTTGTCAAGACCCTGACAGGGAAGACCATCACCCTGGAGGTCGAGCCCAGTGATACCATTGAGAACGTCAAGGCCAAGATCCAGGACAAAGAAGGAATCCCTCCGGACCAACAGAGGCTGATCTTCGCTGGAAAGCAACTGGAGGACGGTCGCACCCTCTCGGACTACAACATCCAAAAGAATCCACCCTCCACTTGGTGCTGCGGCTCCGCGGTGGAATGCAGATCTTCGTGAAAACCTTGACTGGAAAGACCATCACCCTGGAGGTCGAGCCCAGCGACACCATCGAGAATGTCAAGGCCAAAATCCAGGACAAGGAAGGCATTCCCCCGGACCAGCAGCGTCTCATCTTCGCCGGAAAGCAGTTGGAAGATGGCCGCACCCTGTCCGATTACAACATCCAGAAGGAGTCCACCCTCCACCTTGTCCTGCGTCTCCGTGGTGGCCAGTGAAGGAACTTTTTTTTTTTAAATCCCAGTGTCCCAAAGGTGTTTTTTTTTTTTCTCAAGAGGAGCAAAGAACTATATCTCAGTACCCTGAAGAAGCTAACTGCCTTTTATTTTGTTAGGCTTCTTTCAATGTGACGAGCAAATAAATTTTGTTCAGGTTCAGTGCACCAGATGCTTTGTTGTACATATATTTCTTCATTTGTTTTGGCACTTTCCGGCAAAAATTGGGGCTTGCTCCTTGGCATGATTTTGGCTTCGTCGAGCATCCACGAGATTTTACTGCAGATTGTTCACGGTATGAAAGTGTTACAGATAACTTCATTGTGACTGCAAAATCCTGCTTTCTGATCTGTATCTAGTTAAAAAAGCTGCAGATGTCATTGGGTAAGGGCATTTTGCACCTCATTTTGATTGATAGTTATATAATTCATAATGTTTGAATAGATAAAAGTTGAGAAGTTTTTGAAATGGTATGAAGCTCCTAGAAGCAACATGGCTTCGTTTGGCCTATCTAATGATTCATTGCTGAAAAAAATGAAAGCCTCAAATGCCTTGCACTGGGTGTTTCAATAACGGGTTCAAGATTTTGGGAGATCGCCTCAAAGTACTCAATGTCACTTGCACTTACATAAGTGATGCTAAATTTGCAGAACTATAGTTCTTGCTATTTCTTTGAATTTGTAAGTTTCCCAAAGATAACTGTGTGACACCTAATGATAACATTATATTAATTTTACTTTAAAAGGGTGTTTGGCAGGCAGTATTAATGATGTTTTGATGAGTACATGTGTAGTGCTTTTTGTTTCAGGATTTTTCTCTAGAACACACTTGCAGCATGCTCCTTGGTGCTCCAGTAAATTTGCAAGAGCTACATTCGATAAAAGTCAATTTAGAGTCCATGACCTTGAACAAGTGCCAACATTGCAAGATTCCGCAAGAAATTGTGTTGTGCCCTACGTCTACCAACGATTCGTGCCTGCTTCTGTGGAACTGCCAACCTTTGGGCGTCTTCAGATCGCAAACAAAACTCGCCAACATTTTTGAGGCATTTATTAACATCGACTTGTATTTACATTGTCATGCAAGGCTTAAGTTATACACCCTGCCCACATCAATAAAACGTGGGAGCAGGCTGTTTATATATATATGTTCACATAGACAGCGAGCGGGAACAAAGTCCGTCACATTTTTTCGTAGCTCATCCGGTGGCCGCAGCTGTCGCAGGATTTTGAAGTATTCGTCGTTGTCCGCGTCGTGCTCTTCGTCGCCGTAAGAATGGACGTGGTTTGTTCCGGGAGGTCTGTACAAACTGCTTCTCACCGTCATGCGCAACTCTGCAAATTAAAAAGATAAAAAAAAAAAGACATTAGCAAGGTTGACAGTCAACCATTTCCCACTGGAGAAGTCACCTACCGTAGAATACCGGGCAAGCGCCCACTCAAAATTTTGAGATAATCATGAAGAAATGGGGGTGGGCGCTTGTCCGGTCATCAATTCTACATATAAATGTACTGTGCATATTTTCTCAGATCTTACAAATTTGGGTATGGGCGCTTAATGTGGTATGGGCGGATGCACGGTACTCTACGGTAGGTCCAAGAATTTTAAAATGGAGACCACAAGGCCCCGTGAAAGATATTTTGTGGGCTTTGATAAAACATAAATGGCGCTCGCACAGCAGAACCGGCCTAGAGCATTTTAGTTGTTCCCGTAATAAACATAAATAAGTCTGGGAAATGTGCCCAAAGCAAATCAATATTGAAACAAAATAAAATACAGTAAAAAGAAGGAACTCGAGAAAAATGTATATATATGCAACACTTCCAAGGAAATGCAACGTTGATCGCGATAGGTTTTCATTTGTAATCCCTTCCCTTTCCAAATATGATGAAGAATAGGAATTTTAGAGAATGTCACTTGTGAAAACCATGCTCGGTTTTTCAAACTAACTTCTCGAATCTGTGTTAGTTGTTAAAGAGACACTAACACCCTCCCAAAAAAATTTTTTAAATTTTTTGCCAGGCGATTTATTATGGTGTCCGAAGACTACCCAATCAATATTTTGCTACAGCGTCACATATATCTTTAATAAAGTCAAAATATGCAACTGCTCGAAACCGGAATGGGGAGGAGGAAGGAATATAGAGGAGGAGAAATTTACCAAAATCACGTAACTGTGTACTTTTTTTTTTTTTCAATCGAGGTATTTGCAGTTTTTTAAAGCCACAAAAATTGGGTATCATATTTTTTGTCTTTTTTTTTTTTAGTATTGAGTGTGTGCCTATGCAATGACTGATTATTTTTGGTGGTTCTGTCTAAACCACAGAAAACGCAAAAAAAATGCTAGCTGCCTCGAAGAATGTACACCTCCCACTTGCCGTCTGCGGCTCCTCGATACCGTACACTTTGAGCAAAGTCGGTGCAATGCCCTCACCTTTGACTCTCTTGTTGAATGCTTTCTGTTTTCTTTTGGCCCTCTCACCGTCTTTTTTCTCAAGCTCCCTGTCGAGTTCTTCCAGCGAACCCCAAACTTCGATTGCCCTCTCTTCGACCTGGAAAACCATAAAACACAGCTATTAGCCGCCTCATTCATCAATAGATTATAGTTGCTAGTCGTACCACTTATAGTCTGTTGCAGGAGAGGAATAGCGGGACAAGCTCTTCCCAGAAAGCCCTCCACCCTTTTCACTTTAGCAGAGCAAACGCTGGAGAGGAGGCATCTGCCAATCTTGGAGAGTCGAGAGCTTTTTGGGAAGGGCTTTTCTTCACCTTCTTTTGATGCAACAGAATTATATACGATTCACCAGTGCCATTCTCCCTGTCGTTTTTCTTTGCTTCGTATATCCCTCTTATGTGAAAAGGGCAGGTTTTCACGAGCCTATTACAATTGGTGGTTCTTGAAAATAAAAGTCCCAATTTTTTGGGAATTCATCTATGCTGCTGGACATCAGGTATGCACAATACTGGGAGTCTGATAAAGCATGATATAGTCATGTAAATGCATGGCATCACCTCTGGCCATACTGCGAGAGTAAAAGATTAAAACCACATGATGAGCATCACTAAACAGGGCAGAACTTCCTTCAACAGGTACAGTTACCACAAGCTACTCCTTTGAGAGCAGCAAGATTTCCTTTGGTGATAACGCTTCGAAGCTAGAAAGATTGAGTGATGTTTCCAGCATTGTTTTGTCATTTCCAGCAATCCTGCTCCTTCGACCACAGATTAAAAACAGTTTGACATTGCAAATATATAGCATTTCACAACGTAGGTGACTCAAGAAACTAAAAAAAAACTGACCTATAAATATCAGTAAAACCTCCCAATATGACAGTTACGACCACGGGTGTGGCGACTCGTATTGGCAGAAAACTGAGCTACAATCACCCGCTGGATGCGAGTGTGATTCTTGCATCACTGCCAAAGAGTGGTATATAAACGACTGGAGTACGTACTGACTTCAGTACAATTTCAGGCAAAGCAGATATGACTCCATATCAACAATGGGCAAACACATTTTGTTCCTAGTTTTAAACAACCCTTTAATTTTTGAAATTCAAAGTGAAATGAAAAACGAAGTAAGCAAAAATCAAAAGTGCCTGGTTCGTTGCAATGAAAAGTCTGATCTACTCTGCCAAAATGGTACCGACATGAATGTTGACCTGATCAGCTCTGCTGTTTCGACAGTTGGTACCAAAGTGTAATCAACAGCAACCTCTGCTGGAAAGGTAAAAAAACGCAGGCGAGCTGGTGAATGACATCCATATTAACCCCGACACGTAGGAAAATAAAAAACGGACAGAACAACGAAGTCTCTAACACAGCTTGAAATTTATTAAACAACCATCACCTTATATACACGTCCCAGACCTCCATCACAATTCAAAAGACCTCCTCGCCCTCTTCACAGTGTACCCTAACTTTTAACCTATATCGACAAACGCACACACCACACTTGGCAAGGTCAGACTGAACCCAGCAACACTTACAAACTCTTTTGTTCCCTTATCCAGAGAAAAACAAAGTTGTCCAACAAAGAAACCACACCCAAAGGAAAACAACAACCCAAACTGAAAAACAATTAAACCATCTTAAAAAAAAAAAAAAATTAGAAACCTAGAAATTTTTTTGTTCCCTTATCAAGGGATAATGAAGGTTGACTGATACAGTTCCCAGGGCTTAAAATATGCATAGTTTTTCTTAACACTCTCCTATGGCTATCCTTCTCTCTATGTAAGACTTCAGTGCCCTCCCACTCTGGTACACAGTTGTTGCATTCGACTACATGTTTAGCAAATTCAGAGCTCGGTGCATTATTATTAACCGCCCTTTTGTGCTCTATTATACGATCGTTTAAACACCGACCAGTCTGTCCTACGTAGGAAAAACTGCACCGCAGAGGAATATTATATACGACCTCTTCCTGACAAGGCACGGCAAGATCCCGGTGTTTTTTGTACACCCCAAACCCGCCCCTGAAAAAGGCGTCAACCTTTCTAGCTTGTTTTGCGCTTTAAACACAACGTTAACACCAAACTTTGATGCCACAGACCTGACATTGTGCGAGATGGCATGATGAAAGGAAACAGACACCCTAATTTTTAACACTGTTTTCTCCGGAGGGGCAAAGACAATCCGGTCCAACACTTTTGACACAACACTAAATATAACCACCTGTCTGTAGCTCGCTTCCAAAAGGTGCCCCAACTGCAAGGCTATTGTCCTCACCATCCAAGGTGCACAGGACTTTTTGCATGCGTTTCCTATAACAGAAGCAAACACACCTCTCTTCACAGTTTTCGAATGGCAACTGTTGGCGGCCAGTAACAACTTTGCTGCTTCTTTCCCATATCTCCAGCAGAGACACTGCTGGTATACAACCTTAAATCCAAATACTGAATTTTGCCATCGACAGGCTGCTCCTTTGTGAAAGTTAACCGAGGGCATTTATCCAGTACTCATTGCTCGATCGTCTGCACCGACGTTCCCTCAAAGACACCAATCAAAATATCATCTACGAATCTTCGGACTATAGCCTTAGCATTTGGCAAGGAAGCTACAAAATCATTGACGTGATGATCCATATAGTTCAAAAAAATTTCCAATGGCTGTTTAATAAATTTCAAGCTGTGTTAGAGACTTCGTTGTTCTGTCCGTTTTTTATTTTCCTACGTCTCAGGGTTAATATGGAAACCACTGCAGCCTACATCAGTTTCTGATGTGAAATAAAGGATTGACTGAGTGATTGATAGAGGCATTTGACTGGCGGGTGGGGAGGGGAATTTGTCAAGATATGACGCTCAGGCCGAAGTGTTGTCCAGATATTTTTTTTGTTGACGTAATATTTGCTACGTCACCAAAAACTGATTTTTGGCTGGCTTATATAAATTTTTTCAATAAAATAAAGTTCACCTTGGGAGACTTGCGGGAAAGAGGAAGGGGGGAACGCCCCCCCTCCCCTTCTTAAATTTGTCCCTGTTGGGAAGTAATGCTGACCATCCGGCTGCAACGTTTGTAGCCTTTATCACACCATGAGCCAAACGTACATACTTACTGCTTTGCCTCGTACAAATTAAAGTCACTAACCAAGTTAACCCTAGAGTACTGTAAATGAAGCCGTACTGTTCCAGCGGATCTGCGCTCTCGTGCGTTGCAGACGGCTGGCACGAAAGAGAAGAGGAAGACATCGCCGCCGTCCTACCGCATTTTAAAACAGCCCGCAACAAAGCAGAGCGGAATCGCTAATGTTTCCCAATTCAGAATAGAACAAAAATGCAGGAGGTGGTACCCCAGGACGACACGAGTCGGCAAAAGTGTGCACGAAGCTTTACGCAACAAAATGGCAGCACCCACGAGTTTTTGGCACACACACAAGCTTTGTGTAACACGCATCTTCAAAAGCCGACGACGTCAAGGAAGTGCCACGCTGTTGCCTCCCACAATCCTGGCGGTGGGAGACGTGGTGTTCATACGTGTCAGGTTTCTGTACATGCTCCATCATCGCTGAACCAACCATAAATGGAAAGGGCCTAGTGACTCGCGCTTTTCACGCTGCTCCATTCGTCCCATTAGCCCGCAGCATCGGCTGCATCTGGTTTGAGCTGAAACCAAGTATAGCGACAACGTCGGCGAGAGTCGTACCTGGCACTTGAGGTACAGTTTCATGCTCCCCAGGGTGTAGTGCGGGTTTTTCTTGACGATGAACTTGAGCGGTGGCTCGCGCCTGTCGAAGTCACAGTCCTTCAGCAGATATTCGGCCTTGGATTCCGTGCGCGTTATCAGCTTGTGCTTGTCCTCTTTGTCCCTGCGGGAAAAGGCGGCAGGCATCGCGAGAGACGGCATGGAAGATGGAACCACTATACACTCGTGTCTCTTTGATAGAAACCCCGTTAACATGGATACCTCGCTATACAGGCAATATTTTTGGGGGACGAACAGGGTGAATACATGCATTTTTGGCTCGTCATTATAGAAAATTTACATCACGTATGATTTCTTGGGGGAACAGACGTGCCTATATTAACGAGACCTGTCTCCACTCCGTTGTACCTTACAACGAATCGCAGGCGACGTTACGAGCCATCGGAGCTAATCTAATGCAGTGTGAGGGTCGAGTGAGTTTCATGAGGAGGGCATAGGGTTTACCTTATGCACCCCTCTCCTACGACAGACTGCAGCATCCGCTGCGGTCTGTCGCAAGGTAAAGCGGAGTATACACCAAAGCAAGGACGAAAGACCGAGCTCTGAACAGGCATCCCAAGCTCGTCAAAACCAAGTCTGTCCTATCGACGTTCGTCGGAAATCGGGGGATGGATTAAAAGACGCGACAAATTCGTCGGTCGAAAGCATGTTCCGGACACCACGTAAGAAAGGCAGTTTGTCCAATGCAGCACACCCGCCAACCTGTAATGTACGCCAGACAGTCGCGATTACTGCAGGACAGTTGCACTGGTAAAACAGCTGCAGAGAAATTGGCAGGGGGAACCTTTTGAACTCGCGGCAACCGAGCGAATTTTGTTGTTGTTTCGTTTTTTCTACTTCCAAACGGGGTGTCACTACTGCGACTGCTTCACACGCTATCCGAACCAAATTATGTGACAAGAGAAACCAGACATTTGGCATCTGGATTTGGAAGTGGGCACTGCCAAGAGTACCTCTTCTACATGTTCCAAGTTTAAAAACATAAGTTTGAAGTTCACTTTGGCAGCTCTTTAACACTTTGACGGTCGCCGCCGTATACGTACGGTGGCGATTGCGCATTTAGAAGTGCCCGCCTAAACGAAAAACTGCGCACACCACGGGAGGTGTTGCTATTTGTAATGTCTTTGGAGACCTATAAACGTTACATTCACAGACTGTTCCGCATTGCTGGACTATTTATAGTTTTCAGGTTAGACGCTCTGCGCACATGATACTCGCTTCACACACTGACCGCTCTGGCAGTAGTGCCAATGGGAGCACTGGCTCTTCTGTCCAAGCTTCCAGTGCTTTTCAGAATTAAATTTAGAGAATGAAAGCTCATCATCTGCCAAAAAGTTCTGTTAAGTACCTCCGGTTGCGAATCTGAAGCCGCTGGAATGTCGCGGAAGCGGATGCGCCAAAACGAAACCGAACGAAAGAAAGGTGACAACTTTTTGCCTTTAATATTTTCATTCGGTGCTTCTAAACCTAAAATAACTCACAAGCACTGTACATCCTCCCGCCAGATAAATAAAAAGAAATGTGTTCATTGACTCTCCCTCTATATTATTCCTTTAAAAACAAAACCCAACCGTACAAAAATAACATTGTGAAAAAAAAAAAATGTAAAAGCTTGATTGTCAAAGGGTCACTCTAAGGTGGTTTTTGGGGTTGTCTTTTTATCTCATCCTTTTTAAGCCCACCGTCGAAATCGTAGCTGGCAAGCAATAACCCCAGCTGTGACGTCGCAGATGGGAACCATAAGAGCCACCGAAACGACTTGTAGCCAATGGGAGTGCCCGTCCAGAGGCACGTACACACCTGCAGTTGTCGCACACTTCCAGGGCGAAGTTCTCGAGGAGGAAGGAGAGGAGGAAGGCTTTGCCGCAGGAATCGCAAGTCGAGTGCTCCGACGGCATTTGCACCGTCTTGACAGGAGAGCCCTGCGACGCGGCGGCCATTGTCTCCTGGTCGAGCAGGAAGCCGCCGCCGGTGTCCACGGCCCTCCTGCCTGCCGCATTACTGACGACAAAGATAGTCAGATCATAGGCATGCACAGCAAGTGGAGGCGGGGGGACAAGCATGCTCTGCCTCTTTCCCATTGGCTTGAGAGGGGTATAAAATCAGCAAGATTCAATTTTTGTTGCACCCCTCTGGAGCCATTAGGAGCACATAATGATAGCCAACAGACTGGAGCCATATTTTTATTGGCACCCCTCCAGAGCCATTCATTAGGGAGGAAAGCATAGCATGCTATGCCCCCCCCCCCAAATTGGTCGAGAGGGGTGCAAATTCAGTTAGGTTCTATTTTTGTTGAGTAACACAAGAGGAGTTGGTCGGGGTGGGGGGGGCATAGCATGTTTGTCCATCCCGCCTGTGCATGCCTATGTGTCTGGTGGATAAGGTTTTCCTAGAGCAAAAGCTACAAAGGCCACATACACTGTTCCAACGTTTACAAAATCACAGCTTGACGAGGTCAGGGAGCCTAGTCAAGCCGTCTTCAAAACTTAATTTTTGCCAGCGAGACCACAGCATTGCATGAGTTGGAAAAATAAAATTTGAACACGGCTCGGCGTGTGAAAATTGTAGCCCGGCACGCGCGTGTTCATTGCTTTGGAAAACAAGCGAAGTGTGCGATGCGCAAACACTGAAAGTGGCACTGGCCAGAAGCCGGTTTCTGGAATGGTCTATAGAGCACCAACTGACGACAGAGGGGGCAAATTTTGCGTAGAGCACAGAAGCCTATGTCTTACCCGGCTGACATCTCCTCAACAGGCTGCGATGCAACCTTTCAAGTTAGTAAATTTGTTTGAAAAACAAACTCAACAACAAAATGGTGGATTGACGTTATGTGCAAACACCCCATACATAGCTTGCATTGACGTCATATAAGCCGTCATTGCTCCTGTGCCGCACCTTCTGCAGCATACATTTGGCAACATCGAATTTGTTCTTATCGTCAAGGATTGGAGTGAAGAACAAATACGATGGTACGAAATGTGTGCTGCAGAATGTACGGGCAAAGGAACATGGTACGGAGCAATGGCGGCTGATACGGTGCCATACGACGTCACGTGCAAGGCATGTATACTTACTCCCCTACTTTCATAACTTGCACGAGAGTGAAAAACATGAGCCTGTATGCACATATATTTGCTAGCCAGACAAACAATAACATATCTGTGTGTACCAGCTAGTCACATATATAATAACACACGTGCATCTGTTATTCAGAGGTACGTTCAGGCAGTATATTACAGGCCATCTCTATGAATGTGGGACAACATGCGACCACTTTGTGAAGCATGCAAAAAAACTGGATCTTGGCATGTACTACATGGAGCAGCGCGCTGCATGCTTCATAGTGTACTGCAGGCATTAGGACTTTCTATTTTGCTTGGAATTCCCACCAGTGTACACTAAGTGAGCAGCAAGATTTTGGACTGTAGCTCTGCAGAGTACAGTGATCCCATTTATAGTCATAAGCCCTACAGGCAAGGCTACCACGAAGTTTTATGCGCAGTGGTACCTTTTATTTCTACCTTCAAATCGCGGGTCAACTCACTTTTCGGCAATGCTCTTGACTGCTAGCTTGGCCTTCTTGATTTGCAGCGCTCGCTCGCGATTGGCGGCGATTCGTTTCCTTTGAACATCTGTGAGCTCTGGAACAATCTCACTTTCATCTGCCATTGTCACCAATCTGGAAAAGAAAACAAATATAGCTTACAAAACTTTGCTCCTACTCGACCACCCACGAACACGCCGAGGCCCTCCTCTTGACCTACCAAGTAACCCAGACCCAGGTATGCTTGCTCCAAACGTAACAACGCGTTTCTTACAATTCAAGGTTATCTTCCAGATGAAACTCGAAGTTTACAAGTGCCGACAGAGATCATTTTCCGAATTCGCGATATCCTTCCGGACGCCACTCTCCGCGCTACGAAGGAGTCAAGCAAGAAATGAAAACGAGCAGACAGACCGCTGCGCCGTCTAGCGGCAAGATGCCGTACTTTCCGTAGGACGTTCTGAGTTCGGGCGTTGTTGATGCGACGCCTTTTCCTTACGATCGGCTTCGTGCGGCTCGTATCACACTGTGCCCGCTATCGCCTCATGTGTACCACAGTACACATAGTCAATGTGGAGGCCGCGCAGCAATGTGAACTGTTGTGTAACCGGCTGTAAGAGCACCTACCGCACCGTCTCGGACTCGGGTCAACGGCTACGCTTCTTCAGCTTTCCTGCCAAGGCGTACCACGCCAAACGACGTAACGACTGGATCGAACTGGTCAGGCGAGCCCGGTAAGCTGTTCCGAACACACTAACCTCGGGTGTTCTGGCACTCTCTTACTGCGTTGGGGCAATTCTAAAATCCACGAGCCTTTGTCTTGTGCTTCAAGGGGAGACACAGACGGCACTTGGTCACCGACAAAGAACTCGAGGATCTGCTCCAAGCACTTTGTTGGCCATGAAAAGGGCGAAGATCCAAGGGAGGTCAACTACAATCCGACCATCTTCGAGCCGATAAGCAAGGAACAAGCGTTACACCAAAAGCTCTACGCGTAAGTTCATCTTTCAGTGTCCGCTGTGCTGAATCAACTCAGGTGTGGTTCTGGAATAAATGAAGTCGCTGTTGTCCACACAGATTTTACACTAGGGGAGGTTCGAAGAACGCAGCAGCAGGTTCAACTCGCAAGAGACCCCCGAAAAAGGTTTGTCATATTTTGGAACCCGTTAGCTGACACACGCGGCGTAGTATTTTGACGTTTGGCATTTCTTTTTCTCACCAGGCATCCAAGGGCACTAAGAACTCAGCTACGGGAACGAACGTGAAAAAGATGCTGTCCTCAGTAGCTCGCACAACCGCGGCGACACAGGTTAGATTTATTTACAGGCTTGTTTCTCGGATCTCGGGGTCAGCATGGTTGCCACTAGCATCTAATGGAATGCTTTAGTGCCTTCACTTAAAGCTCCTATAATCTGTAGCGTCAGACTCGTAAATAAGAGGGAACAAGAATGCATACCCCTACCCGTGAAAAAAAACGAGCAAAAATGGCGTTGCGGGACTTTGTTTTTTCTTTCATTGTTTATTTGTTTACTGGAATGGTCAATGGCTTTGGATTGGCATGGATATTTGTATCCGCAACGATGATGATGATCACGCGGAGTGCCAAATGCGTGCGAGACGAACGTTGTCCAGCATCCCAGGCATGTGGTCAAAGTTATTGCAACGGCGTGATAACTGGAAACTAGAATCCCAACTTTGCCCAGACATAGTCTCAACTTGTCGTTGACCTACTGCCACCGATTTACTGTTTCAAAGACCGCTAACGCCCGTGTGATTGACGAGTGCATTCGACGGCAACGTAGCGTCCGTCCTCACCAATGCGGTTCGTAGAGGTGAGCGACAAGTCACCAAAACGTGTTTTCTTGTTTGTTTTGTTTTCATTTTATTCTTAGGACGATGAGCGTAATCAATCGTAGCTGAACGTGGTTCACGATCACTATTTTTAAACAGGCTCTATTTGTCCTCCGAAGCAAAACACAAAAAGAACACCATCGAAAAGGACCGTCTGTCGGTTTTTTTCGATTTAGTACTACAACGCCGGCTATTTTAATGTCGGGATTATCTAACGCCTTTATAATTAGAGAGAAATGTGCTTTCTAGTGGAACCCAAAAATGGCTGTGAAATGTTTCACTCTGTCCCAAAGAAGCCAGGCACAACTTTACTCATTGTGACCAATGTTATTGAAAGTTGTGCCTTTCTGTATCGTCACTGGCAATGGCAGGGAGGACCTTCAGATAGTTGTCCCGCCCCCAGTGCAAACTCCCTACCTTCAGACGCTTCAATGTCTCGTGCCTTTCGAGCGCCACTCACGCACAGCCAAGGCACAGCGGAAGGCTCGGAGCGCACACTGAAGGCTGGGAATTCGAAAGGCACGCCCCGCTTTTACTCATCCTCTCAGTGACCATGGCTGCTTCCAGTTCCACCCTTGCAATCTTTAATATTCAGCCAAACAGTTACCGACAGTCCTCTAAAATTCTTCGCCGTTTTCTTTTTTTGTTTGTTCCTGTAGCCTCCCCAGAAGACTGTTTGCAAGCCGGTGTCAGCCGACGGTGACCTGGGAACCGTCACGCTCGACGACTTCCTCCGCGAGTGGTCCACGGATCCCTTCCCAAAGTTTGTCGCACCACGCCTTGCGGGCGATGGCAAGGGCGGCAGCGGCGGTTTCGAGTCGAAGGAGGCCGCTGACCGCAAGGGTTTTGAGTGCCCCGTGTGCGGCGACAAGTACGGCTGCTCCAGGAGCCTGCGGCGCCACCTCTCCCGGCGCTCGTTCCTGGCGCGGCTGCCGTGCTGCAAGTGCCGCTCGTGCCACCTGGCGTTCAACCGCTGCACCCTCATCGCGAGGGCGCAGGGCTGCCACATCAGGGCGAGTGGCGCGACGCTGTCGGCGCTTGGCCCCGGGAGACCCTGGTGCCTGTCGAGCTGTCGCAGGACGGCGACGGGTCGCCGGGCGTGGCGCAGGAGGACGTGCCCATGACGGTGCTCGAGAAGGTCCGTGGCTTTCCGCGTGCTTGGTTGCTCTCCGAACGGCGGTTTTCGCGTCCTCGGATGCGGTTCCTCGATTTCCCCCCCCCCCAACAACGTCGGAGAAGTGTCGTCTGCCACAATCGTGTCACGCAATTCGCTGCCGCGTTGGAACGACTTTCGACTCCCGGGCAGGAAGGACCGTAAGCAAACCGGTCGAAAACAGATTGCGGGCGGCATACTTTCGGCGACGACGACGCGGTCGCATGTTTCTGCCGCTCGACGAGGAGGAACGTCGGTATGATCTGACCGACACCGACTCGCGTAGGGTGACCACGCGTCCCGCAACTCGCGAGATTGTCCCGCATAAAGGACTCGTGTCCTGCGTCCAACGAGAGATTCCCGAATCGTCAAAATGTCTCGCATTTCACACTGTTGTAAAATTCACTCTGCAACTCGTGGTGTTGTCGAACAACAGGACACGGTGAAGTGTGGAGGTTGCTGGTAATTGTGTAAATCGCAATGGTATGCCATTTTATATACAAGAATTGCGGGAAGCGACCGTCGTTCTTGCAGGAGAACAGACGTGCATGCGTCATTGTGCCTCTCCCCTTGGTGGCAAAATATTCTAAGAAAAAATTGTTTGTCAAAAGTTGAAATATAAATTATTGTAAATATTTTCAAATCGCTGTGTGCATGCGAAAGGGTTGCTGTGGAATATTTTTTAGTGAAGACGTCCATAAAAGGCAAAATGCCTGCAACTCACAAAGGTCGAAAAGAACATAATGTTAAAAGTTTCTGTAGGACGATGTTGATAAAAGTAAGCGTTGACTGGAAACAATAACCTGAAAAAGATTTACTGTTTCCTATTTCCATTTGATGCATTGAGTTCTGCTGCAGTCGATTTTTATGTTTTCAACTTCGACACGTTTAATAACATACTTAGCATTAAAAAAATATATCACTGGGAGTGAAAATTATTTGAACTTCATTGCTGCTATACAATTTGCAGGTGTATAAACAGCACAGGATATTAAATGTGTTGACAGAGCCACGCTTGTGGTGTGCGTGTTAATAAATTTCCTCTCCCCCCTCCCACCCCTCCCTGCCCCTCGTGTCCCGCATTTCGCTAGCAGGAAGTACTCACCCTAGACTTGCGGCGTGCCAATTGTAGTTCGAATCGAATAGCTGCACGTCGTTCGTAGCCCTTGAAGTGCCAGGGAAGCCCGTGAAGTAACGGTCCTTTTTGCCACGTCGGAAGCTAGAGAGGACGCCACGCACATCCCCAGCTAGTCCGACGCGCTCCGCTACTGACGCCTCGAGCGCGTATTTGACCGGCGCGTCTGCCGTCCTTTCTCGCCCGCGCGTTGAAAACTGTCCCGAAGGTGCAACGAATGACCGCAGAAGCCAGCGCGTCACGTTGTTGGACGTCGCTATCTCGGCGGTTGTTATTAGAAAGCCCGGCAAAAGTAAGAGCTACGGCCGGCGTCAAGGCGTTCCCTTTCGCGGCCGCTTCGAATTCCGTGGATCGTCAAGCCGGAGGGTAACTTGCGGCAGAACAGACGTCTGCAACATCTCCGGCACCGCCGCGACACCGCAAAAATGATGGGAGGTGAGATCAGGACACTTCTTTAACGCCGTTGGGCAGAAATCGATGGACCACTTTTTACGATGCGGTAAATACGCCTGTTAGAGAATCTAGACTCGATTTGGGCACTGTAGTGCCTAGCACGAGTCTGCCGCTGGACATCCCTGTCGTGCTCCTCAAATGACGCGCCACGCGTCCCCTTTGCAGGTCCTCCAAAACGTGGTGTGCTCTGAGTGCTTCGTGGAGCTGCGCGACGCCTCCGCCCGCGAGGACCACTTCCACCCGTCGCGGGGCAACCTGCTCCGCTGCGCCAGCTGCCCGATGCTGTGCACCTCAGAGTGCGCCCTGCGTGCCCACCGGCGGCTGCACCTGCAGCGGAGGCCCTTCGTCTGCCCCGAGTGCGGCCTGCGGACGGAGGAGCCCTGGGCGGCATTCCACCGCCACGTCTGCCTCCACTGCCACCACTTCGACCGCATCGTGGGTTACCACTGCCAGCTGTGCCCCGCCCTGCTGCTCGATCAGAGTGAGCCTCACCGGATCATCCCATGGATTGCCTCCTAGATACATACGAGCGAGTTCTGGAATCGCAAAATGAGCCGCGTGTATGCGGAGCGCAAGGTCGTCCGCTTTTTGCAGAGGGTTTGCGATGATGTCGGAAAGCCGAACTCTTATTTGCTGATTGAAAAAACAAATGGTGGGTAGACCTCGAGGCATCCAGCATTGACTCTACCCTATTCTTTCAATCAAAGCCAGATCAGACTCGTGTCTTCTGACGTCACCGCGACACCTGCAAGAAAGAATAAAACGATACTAAAACTGGGACAATACAACACCATTTGCCATTTGCCACGGTATGAAAGATGTGTTGTATTGTCCCAGCTTTAATTGTTTTATTCTTTCTTCATCCTTGACTTGAACCAACACACTCTTCTGCCAAGCTTGCTTTCCACATACCGTGGCAAACTGGCGAGCGCTCGCCGAGCGCCTCCGACCAATCCATTTGGAATGTGGCGGAGCACGTTGAGCGATCCGGAGGAGATTTTGTGCCGACTTTTTCGGAGGAGTTTGATCCATTGTCACTTGCGACATTTCGGTTTCTAGATTTGCTTTAGCAACGTTGTGGCTTTACCGACGAAAGCAATTGCGCCGGTAGCGCTCGAAGATAAAAAGTTGTGAGAATATCGGCGGGATAAGATGCTGTTACAAGCCACATAGCAAGCTGTTCAAAGGTCGGCAAAGCGATACTGACGAGGTGCCGACGTTCCCACCAGACGGCCAAATTTAAAACCAAGACGCGTAAAAGTTACTCTTACTCGGGGGTACGCTTATTCCGCAGGAAAGGTATGTTCGATCGGTTGCCTTATAAGCTAAGGCAGTAAATACGAGACGCACTCGTCCAGCACAACGGCTTTCGTGCCATACACGGGGATGACGAGGCATTGGGGGGTGGTGGCAGTGGAGAGAATGGCCGCACCGTACCAGCGGCGGCTGTGCAGCAGAAATGCTAGCAAGCAAAGTCTGCTGCACTGTGGACCCCTGAGAGCCGTTGCTCAGCCGCTCCATCACCGAGGCAAGACGCTCAGAGTCCCAAATCTGCGAGCGCTTGCTATGTGTCAGGGGA
>JAZHYW010059588.1:0-10417 GCA_037355805.1 Ixodes ricinus | reverse complement strand
CCTGGGGAGCTCAAGGTCACATGACACTCTTTCAACGCCGCATTGGCTGGGATGCGCTTGAGGGTGCACTACATGTTTCCAACTCCCGCTTTAGGGTGGCGCCAACTTCTTCTTACCCTTTCCCAGACACTCTCCCACCACCGACTTTTTCCCGCTGCTTATTTCCCTTCAACGTAAACAACGTTGAGTTTCTGTAGTCCTAGAGAGTCCGGCATGCAACAACTGTGAGGCCACATCCCGTTTCCGTTCCTACGCGGAGTCGGAGGCTTAGCGGGATGGCGGTCGGGGTGGCTGTAGCTCTCTTTATTCGAGGTATTTCATATTTTGAGAGTTTTTGCAGGCACGAGAGTCTGCGTTGCTTTTGTCGAAACGCGAGTTCCCGCGACAAGCTGGAACGCAACAGACCGGCATCGCACGCCGAAACCTCGCCGTCGGAATGAGAGCGGTGGGCGCTCCCTAGCCGGGTTAGCCCTAACGAGGATTAGCGGCATGACCGGCAGAGTGTGACAAAATGGTGGACGAAAACAGCCGAGGTTGCCATGGTAACAGGGTAGGCAACACTGGTTTGTCGGCAACAGGTATCACAAACGTTGTCGCCACCCTAAACAGCGGAGCGGCGGAAACATGTAGGCACCCTAGGATGGCTCCTGGCGTCCGCTGCGCTCGAACCTGAAGGTGAAACGGAGTATAGGGTCCTAGTTTTTCAACGCCAGACAATTGCCGAAGGCTACACCTGTCGCGGCCAATTCAACGCCGTTCAAGTGTCCGTTTAGCGCAGCAGAGACTATTGTGAACAATCAAGGGAGGTCCCACTTGCGGAGAATATCAACGAACCTCTTTACCTCATGCAGCTGAAGAAATAATACGTGAGTGTGAGTGTCGCTGAACTCTGAAATCCAGTCTGTCACATATTCATCAAAGAGCAAAAATAAAAAAATAAAATATAAAAACTTGTTACTTTTTTTACATACTTATTATACATAGAAATTAACGAGAGCGATTAATTAATCAATTAAAGGGTTGCAATTAACCGGGTTAAAAAGTTTCAATTGACGCCCACCTGACTCTTTGATGATGATTGGGGTTTTATGGCGGACGAGCAACTTAGGCCATGTAGCGCCTTCAAAAAAAAAGAGAAAAAAGAAAGGTGAGCTTTTGTTTGGGTTTGCCAAGAAATGAGTGAGCTGTTGTCCGGGTCCACCAAAGAATAGGTGAGCTTTTCTCCAGTGAGCTTCTGTTCGGCGAGCTTTTGTCCGGTTAGCACCATGAAGGGTCGTGACTCGGAGTTCAGCCTAGTGTCTCGCCTTTTTTCGGGCATCCGGGAAGTTTTGTTGGCCCCTCCCATTTGGTAACCAGCTGGCTCCAGGTTAGACCCCATTCGGGCGTCCGTCAGCATGGGTAGGAAGCGGAAGACCATACAAGATTATGCGCAAGAATTCGGCGATCTAGGTGAAGGTGCCGACAAACGCGTTGCATACAAGTGCTGCCACCTAAGTATTTCTGGAAGACCTGTTCGGAAGACTCTGTTTATGTACATATTGATAGGTTCAACATCAAGTGGAGAGCACTTGAGAACGCTCGAGAACACACGGTTGCAGCCGCCTGTTTCCCTATGTCCCTAGCAGGGAATCCTGATGGACAATGGCCCGACGAAGGGTTGGGCCATTGTTCTCAACGTCCAGGCATGCCTTTCCCCTCTCCCTCAAACACCGCCACTCGCGTCACGGACACCGAGGGGCCAGACATCCTTGGTCACTGTGTCGCCATCGGAGTCGGAGGAAGAGGATCATTCTACCTTTTGTAGAAACATCGGTTCGAGAGTAGATGGTTCTAGTACCTACTCTCTCTTCCTTCTGGCCGAGCAGAGAGGGAAGATGGTTTCTTTGTGTCGACTTCGGGGCAGAAGATAAGCCCAGAGCTCTGGATAAGCCACGATGGGGACAAAGGCGAATTTGGGGGAGCCGTCTGATCTAGGTCACAGCGCCTCAATGGGGGAACAGGATGTGGCTGACGCTCTTCTAGCCACTTAGTCTCGAACCTGCAGTCGCGTGTCTAGGGGGCAGCACATATTCGCCTAAAGGTCCACTGCCGCCGTCTTGGAATCCGTCAGGTAGGGGATAATACCATAAACGCTCGAAGCTGGGGAGAGGACGCGAAGCCCCCTTCTTTGTCCAGGAGCGCTGCAATGCTGTCGGGGCGACGAGGGCCAGGTGGTAATTACGTCCCGTGTTGACACTTCGTCAGTCAACTCCATAATCCCTCGCTGGAGGCCACGTTGGCGACCCCAAGGCGCCTCACGCCTTGCTTCCGAGCACAGATGACCGGAGCCACTTGGCGACGACGCTCCAGGCCGTTCACCTGTGCCGGTCGGACTGAAGGGCGAACATCGTCTCTTGGGCCTTTCGCAACAACAGGCATGGAAAAAGAAATATATTTTCTAGTATGACAGCTTTTGTTTTCTCTGCCGATTTTTATAACAGCATTATAAGAAAATACTTCATCTTAAAAGTATTTTCTGACGGCTAGAAGTTCGAGCTTACAGACCCTTTAGATAAAAGAGTGCCATATGTCTCACGGAAAGACAACTAGCCCCCGACGCCATCTTGAAGGATACCGAGTCGCTGATGCCAGTCTGCGCACGTTTCCATGTTGCAATACTAATCACACTACTTCCGCGTTTTCTCGTGTAAAGTGAGATGGAGAGCACTTTGGTAGCCCGAATTAGTGAAGAAACTTATTTGTCTTGTTCTTCCGTGATGTCCAGACTAAAACGACAGCCACGATAAGGATGGCGACTGCCCGTTTGGCACGGATATTTGCGAGTGAGCCTGATACACTGCGGAGTTATGATTGTTAGTCAGGAAAAGTGTGCGGCCATCGGTGTGGAATACGGTGCCATTCGTGCGGAGGCTTCACCGGTAGAAGCGGAAGATAGGTAAAAATACGGCATCGCCTGCTTGTCTGGAAGATTTAAACAGCTGATTCATTACAGCGTTCAGACTGCTCGGTACAATTCAGATTGACGTTATCACAATATGTATGCCGTTAACACGTGTAAATATTGTTTTCCGAGGATTGATCGTTTTAGCAAATCACTTTCGACAAGTCGTGGGAAAATTATTCGGCCGTGAGTACAACTTACTGAAAAATAAATTAAATTAATTTCGCGCAGCATATTTTAAGGTAGGTATTTTATTTCCGAGTGTGCAACTGTTCGAATCTGTGACAGAACTTAAAAACAGCCCAGTGAGAATTGTCATATAATCAAATTTGTCTTTTACGTAACTAGTCTGCACAGATGATATGCTAGCACCATCCCAGCAAACGGAAACTGCTTTCGCAAAACCGCTTCTAGACACGAAGCCTACCCGCTTTGCGTGCCGTCTGCAACCAGCTAGCGAGTTTAGCAGTCCGAGGACTTGGGAGCGCAGCGACTAGCAATCCGATGGGCCCGTAGTCACTTGATTGCTGACGACAGTGCGCCGCGCGGTATATGAGCCCGCGACTGGTCAGGGGTAGAGTCTAGAATAACAGGATGTTGCAACCGCAAGCCCTTCAAATTGCCCAACTAACCGTGCACGAACACTCGCTTACCTTTCACAACAAGATGGCTGCGAGCGGATTACCGAAACACATAAAGAACGTTGAAGGAACTGATCTAATCATACCGCTCAGCCTCTTGTTCTTACCCCGAGGTGAAAAAAGAAAAAAAGGATTACTTAGCGCGGGATAAAGAAACGGCAGTTGTATTGCACCCACGACCTCCCGAGTCCCTCACCACATTACAGAAACTCGGGAGCGACGTAAACAAACCCGGAGCATCCTTCGATATGGCGTCCGCTGTCCAGTGTAGCCAAATAAATCTAGCTCTTTTTCTTTTTTTTTCATGTTGTCAGATTTTTGGAAGGGAGAGAGTTTGTTCAACCGAAGTTCGTCCTGGAACAAAGAACTCGCGCTTGTAGCCTAGTACTGTAGTGAGTCGTTCAGGTTCATAATAGATGAGAGAGGGTTGAGAAGCAAATATTTATCTGAAGCAATACTCAGCCGAAAAAAAAAGAAGAAAATAGTGGAAAAGATGTTAACACGTTATATGAGCAGAACTTCGTTTCGGGGGAAACAAATCAACGATACTAACATTCGTGGCAGCTGTAGCGCTCTTAGGCATGGGAAGGGGCCTCAGAACCGCGTTTGAGACTCTTAAAGTATATATATCTACTTTCCAGAAACAATGGATGGAGCACGGGTGAATCACTGCAACTCAAATGCAAAAAAAAAGAAGAAGAAAATGAAACTTCAGACGGTAGTACTCCAGATAAAAATGATCAGCGCCTCTCGGCGACGAACACCACTAAGTGCCAACCTATTGTATTTTCACGCTTGCGATTTGGATAGTCTCTTGTCCACTCTCTTGAATTGATCTTGTTTCCTACTTAGCTGAAAAAAAATGCCATGTTTAAAGCTGTGAAACCAAGAGCTTTGAAATTGCTTAAATCTCGGGTATGAAATAGCCACCATACTTTCTCTAATAGACCATTTGCTGTTTCCAAGTGTCCCGGCCCGCGCTAAAAGAATCATGAGAACGGTGTGCCTTACTCTCCTTAGTGATCGGTAATTTCAACCCTTATCTTTGGTTACATAGGTTTTGAGCGTAATTCGGAGTCACCCTGAACAAGCGCCTGATATACCCAATGGCCTGTCATATCATTTTTAAAATTTCTCCTCAATGTCAGCGTTTTTGATACTGTGCATGATGTCCACCCTTCAACGTGGATGGGCTGCAGAAATCTCTTACATTATTATCATGCTGATATTAAGTTAGAAAACGCTAAAAATGCTACAAACAGCCCCGCGGACTCCGAGCTGAATCCTGGTATTTATTTTGTGAATTATCGGCTTTTTAGGCGATTCCTGCTCAAACAACAACCACGAGAATGATAATATTGTAAGAGACTTCTGCAGCTCAGCCAGGTTGAAAGGTGGATCGCATGCGCAGTATCAGAAATGCTGCCGTTGACAAGCAATTTTAAAAGCAACATGACAGGTCATTGGGTATATCAGGCGCTTGTTCAGGGTGACCCTCGATTTACGTTCACAAACTGTGTAACCACGAAGTTGGTCGAAAATTAGTAATCACTAGGGAGCTGAAGGATCACCGTTCCCATGATTCCTTGAGTGCGGGGCCGAGGCGCTTGGGAATACTGCAAATGGTCTATTACACAAATAGGTGAACCTGAGTGTGGCTATTTCTAGCCCAACCTTGCAACCCTGACCGCCATCCGCTTCCCCCGGTCCAACATTTCCTCTCCCGATTGGACCGATCGTCACGTGACCACATGACGTTCCCACCATCCGTGCTGCCATTGGCTGCCGACGGTCGGACTGCCGTGCGGCGAATAGCTGGCAAGTTTGTCGCAAACCTGTCAGATCGGACAGTTGTGACGCGCATGCGTGTCGCGCTCTCGACACAAGCGCGTCATAACGGTCGTGTGTGGAGGTCGGTTTTACGAGAGAAACGTGAAGAGGTGCGAGACCTCGATGGGTGGACCAGCACGACGAGCGGGAGAGCAGCTGAAACGAGTGTGTGCTGTTGCCAAGACCAACTGGGAACGGCTGCAGACACCTTCCACAGGGAGTTCCGTTCATTGGCACGCCCCTGTTCGATTACGTCCTGCCACTTCGCAGGAATGCTGAATTCCTGGAGATCAGGATCGGTTTCCAAAATCTGCGAGGGAGGAGAAATCCCGCTTCGTGGCGCCTGCTCCAAATCGACGAGCGGAAGATCGGTCTGTGGTTCAAAATGGTCGCAGTTTCAACTTGCCCAAACTCGAACTTAACGAGCTGAAGGAAATCCCCGACGACCAATCGATACTGTTGCTGTCCACCGGCAGAAGAAATGCAGGTCGAGCGCCGAACCGCGGAGTAAATGTCCCAAACCCGGAACGGCAGGGCACGCAGGGGTTTGCCAGCGGCGGAGCTCAGATCGCTGGTAAGACAGAAACGCAAGAGGAAGGAAAGCAGCACTTGCACGGTCGTCGCCTAGTCTGTTCTTGCGCAAGAGGGCACCGGGGGCATGCGGTGTACAAAGGTATCAGTGGCGGCACAATGAACACGCCGAACATTCCTCTGGGGATCGCAGATGGCAACGCTGCCAGGCTCCTCCAGTCCCGCCTCCTCCTGAACCAGGCGAGGCAGCGGAGGACGAGACGCACTGCCCGACACCACCCACGTGAACTACCGACCGACCGGACATGCTCGGCCGCGACGCGCATGCGCACTGACGCGCTGCTGTCCCGGCGCGGTCGGAAGCGCTCCACGGAGCTTGCGGTGCCTCAAATTGGCGAGCGGAAGATGACTACCTTGAGCCAGATCTGCGAGCGGAATTCAACATTAAGCGCCGTTCACACTCTTGCGACCGAGTAAGACCGAGAGAGACCAGACCGGCTTTAAGCCTTTTGCGACTTCTTAGGACCGGATGCGCTGCAGCCGAGCTGGTCCTAACTCCTAAGAGATCGCAAGAAGCTTAAAAACCGGTCTGGTCTCTCTCGGTATTACTCGGTCGCAAGAGTGGAACGGGCCTTTAGCCTGCATTGCGGCTGCTGGTTTAGGTGGCTTGGGGCTGGTCGCTTTTTTTCCCTTGTCACCTTTTCAGCATTGTTTGCGTTGGAAAAAATAAAGGTATTATTATTCTATGCAAGAGCCACCGAGCTGCTCAGACGATGGATTTCGCCCCTTTGTTGCAAGAGCGACTAAACCTGATCGAAAAAGAGTTTCCTTCGCTTCCAACCTGACGATATGAACAGTGGTGCAGGTATAGGTGTGCCCTGCCCAGTTCAATTGAGTTGGCACAACGTCGGTCGCTGTTCACGAAGGCAGAGACTGCGACCGACCCCGAGCTGAGGGGAAAACGTCTCTCTTGCATCCAGCTTCCGTCGGGCTCGTACCACTCGTGCACCAGTCGAGCGACAATAAACGCTGCCACAACAGCCCCAGCCTTGTACCTGCTCCACGAGTGGTTCCTTTAGCGCTGTACACGCTTCCCACGCGCTCAAATATTTTATAAAATTATTCATTCACTGGTTTTCGATGACGCCCAGTAAGGTTCTAATTGGAACCATTTATCTATTTTCAACTAATTAAAAAAAGTTAATGTAGCAAATTTTAATTAATTAGCCAACTGATCGTTTCGATTAACCCCCTATACTATGTCCCTCTGGCCGCAAAACTCACCTGCACAAACCACATAAATTCAACTTTCACGGCTTTTTTTTAAACAAATCCGTTAAGTTAAAAAAAAAAAAAAAAAAAACTATACCATGATGATGTTAACCCGCTACTGGGGAAGAGGGAGAAAATTTTTTTACAAGGGAAAAGAAAGTAACAGGGACAGACAGCGCCTCTTACTTAGCTGATAAGTTTATTCAACCATAAACCACCGAACATCCTGTTCTTCAAGGTCTCGCCCACAACCCTCGTCCGCATCACAAAACCGAGACCTTGAAAGACAGGATGTTCGGTGGTTCTGTAGTGGTTGTATTTCTGTATATAAGAAGGTTGGTCGAATAAAAATATTAGCTAAGTTAGAGACGCTGCATGTCCCTGTTAATTTTCCACTGCAAAAAAAAAAAAATGTTCCTCCCCCTGCCTTAGTCTCGGGTCAACATTAAATTCATATTGTAAATTTCCTCCGGCTCACCTGCGCACTGACCGTAATTTCGTTACCCATTATATTAGCGCTGAAGCCCTCGAAATAATTTGTCTTCCAAGTTTCCTTCTCAGGGATTAAAGGTCACGATCAATATGCCCCAGCTCGCACCTTCAGCATTTTTTCCCTCCCAATACTTCCTGGCACGGTCAGTGCGAGGGCGACATCGTGACGCAGACACCTTCCGCAAGCCTCACCGGAGCGTTCCAATACGAGGGGCATTTAAGCCAGCGTTGCCAGATGGTGAAATTCGGCACCAGATTTGGAAAATTTGGTGAAATTGGGGGGCTACTGGTGTTGATGTACCGGAACGACTACACCAGGCATTATCTGGTGAAAACTGGTGAAAAATCTTGAGGAATGGCTTGTCACTTGCAATAATCAAATTTACACCGTTTAGTAAGCCTTTTATCCGCATGCCATAGGTGTCAAGAGATATTCCGTATCAGTGTGACTGGACTCTGTGTGAAGTGTTGTGTGACTGGATTTCATGCTTATCAGTTTTTTTCTTGAAGCTTGAGTTCAAAACCTGTTATGAACTGAACTTTATCATGGTGTTGTATCTAGACTTCGTTCTTATGCGTTTCTTTTTCGTACTGCTGAGCAGAGAAGTTATGCTTAATTTAGACTGCGAGTGTCTTTAAGTGCAATATTATGTGGCCTTTCTTACGTGTAGGTGGCCTTTATTAATTTGAATTTTCCGTCTAAGGACTACACCCAGCATCAACATCTCATATACATGGTATATTAAAAAGTAACAATGCTGATAATGCGCCACATGTCTGCTTTCTTCCTTTTTTATTTCGCTGTGATGAGCCTTATATTAGTGAACTTCCTGAAAGCTATCCTTTTGCGAGTGCATGCATAAAAAAGCTGAAGGACTTGGAAATACGTAATAGACGCGATATTTTAGTGCTGGTGAAATCTGGTGAAATTTCGGCCAGGATTTGGTGCCGAAGCATCTTTCCAATCTGGCAACGCTGATTTAAGCACCAAGTGCGTGCAGCAGAGGAAGACCACAATTCTCCACACTCGCACCATGAGTGTTGGGCATTTCTCGCAACCTCGACTGCATGGCCGATGCGAAGGCTTATTCAAGGACTATCGAGACCACTGGAACGTGGCTGGAGCAAAGGTAGACTACATCGATAACACTCGACCACGGGAGAGTGTCTCTCATAGTCAGAAACCGCCAAAAATCCACCATTTCGGAAATAACTGGCACCACCTGCCGGAAACCGGGGTCTAGAGGATGAAACAACGCGCGAATTAGAAAGGACAGGAACAAAAAAAGTATTTCGAAGACCTTGGGGCATTAGAATAAGCCACACTAGGCACAAATGAGACTTTGCGGGAGCCAAAGCTAGGTCAGTGGAGCTCAATGGAGCCAGCAGGATCGAGCATTCCTTCGTCGAGGGAGTGCCTGTGCTTGCTTAAACACGTGCCTACGTATTTTATATTATACCTGTTTTCACCTCAAGAAAAAAAGCAAGTTTTGCGCATTGTTCATGCGCGGCTCGAAGTACGTAGTTCTTACGAGATTTGGTTGTCGGAGGAAAAAAAAGCGATGCTTTTGGCGTTTGGAACGTGTACGTCTCGATAAGAGAACATATATCTAATCGAGAATTCCCCCACATATATCGTAATTTTTTGTGAAAAACCCGAGACTGAGGTATTGACAGACGATGAGAAGGAGAGCGCCTGCTCAAAGAGTCAATCGCGATAACCAAGCAGGGGGAATGCAGTGAACAAGCCCACTTTGTCTGTAGCAGCGGAATTGAAGCGCTTTCTAAATCTCTCGTAATATTTTTGCTTAAAAGGTGCGTTTTTTTTCCCCCTTAGTTTTTCTTTCCACCCTTTTTTGCCCCTCTTTTGTAGTCTTATAGCCGACTCCCTCAGTGAAGGGTCCAGTGCATTTTATTGTTTTCAAAGCGGAATTTTTTGTGTGTGTGCGTTATCGATGGTCATTTTGGGTGTCGTCAGTTGTTTTGACTCCATTGTTAGAGGTGCGGTGTCGTATCTTCTGTTGAGAGAGGATATGTGAAGAAAGGTTCCCTTGCCTCCCTTCTTTATTCAACCCTATCTCTGTAAAGGGCTCTGTCCTCAATAAAGGTTTACCTGTGTTTGAAACGTTCCCCTTCTCTTCCTTGTCGTTGTCTGTCAACACCTCATCAAGGTGGCGATGCAAGCGAGGTTGGATCATGACTTAGAAAATGGAAACAGCGCGCAAAAAGACGAAGACAACGAGAGAAGTGCACAGGGACAAGCGCTTGTCCTGTCTGCACTTCTCTCGTTGCCTTCGTCTTTTTGCGCGCTGTTTCCATTTCCTAAGTCAATACCCCAGCCTCGGGTTTTTCACTACAATGCTTGGTATACACCAGCCCACTTGCGCCCTCACGTTCTGCTCCTATCTTAATTATTTACATAAAGGGGGAAACCAGTAATGCTCCGTGAGGAGCCGGACTTTTTTCTACTACGGTTCTTGAGGTGAAAACGGGTAGGGAACCTCCAAAACCGATGATTTCCGAAAATGGTCCATCGCAGGGAGCAAGATCCGGGGTCTATATCCCGCGATTGAAGAAAGAGTATGGAAACAGACAAAAAGTCAAAATTTGGGGGTTTACGCGCCAAACCAACAACGGGCATCTGGTACGCCCCAGCGGAGGACTGAGGATTCATTTGGACCACCTGGGGATACTTTGACGTGCAACCGAA
>JAZHYW010059586.1:0-129113 GCA_037355805.1 Ixodes ricinus | reverse complement strand
GGGGTATTTCGGAAAAGGGACGAGAAGAAAAGAGGCCACAAGGAGGCGACGTCTCAAACACAGCTAAGGATTTTATTCCATCGTATGCATTTTTATACACACCACGTCCACACACCACGTCCCACCTACCAACCAAGTCGACCAATGACAACATAACACCCGGAATACTCTAAGCCAAACATAGGCCCAAAACATTACAAAAGAACAATCTTTCAGCCAGACAAAAGGACAAGATAAGCCTCCGAATTCACAAAGTCGACAATGAACCGTTAAAATGTTTTTTTTTTTTCTTCCAAACCCGCAAACACACGGAACCAAAGGGAAAGAGGGCATACAAGACCTAATTACACAAAGCCAAACAACAAACCATTAAACTAGCCGGTACTTAGTCACCGTAAAAAAAAAAAAAAAAAAAACGGCAAACGGTCATTCTAACCCGCACTACACTTTGAAGGAAAGCGGAAGAGGATAACCATGACCCAAAAACACAAAAGGGGAGAATGCAAGAGTTCCAACCTCAACTACACACTTGAAAGAAGTAACAAGGAATACCAGAACAAACAATATGTCCTGCACCCCTGTACTGCCTCTTTGTAGGCAGCGCACAAAGTGCTGGATAGCTAAAAAAAAACAAAAAAAAACGGGGGTTTACATCTTGAGGAATTTTCTTGAGCTTTCTCCTAGATGCATTGATGGCTGGCTAATACAATTTCCCATCGACTTAATTCGGACTGTTTCCCTCACTACCCTTTTTATCTCATTCTCCTCTCGATGTATTACCTCCGTTTCCGACCAAAACACCCTACAATTGTTGCACTCAGCCATGTGCTTGGCGATCTCCGAGTTCGGTGCCCCGTTTTTTACATTTCTTTTATGCTCAGTCAGTCTGTCATTCACGCACCGCGAAGTTTGCCCCACATATCTAAAACCACATGCTAAGGGTATCTCATAGACTACTCCTCCTTTGCAAGCCACTGACCTGTCCTGATGTTGCCTTCTGCATTCCTTTGGAGGTGCAAAGAACGGAGTCATCCTGTTTAATTTGTAATCAGATGAAAACACTACGTCAACTCCAAATCTGTGAGCACTCGCTTTAAGGTTATGCGAAACACTGTGGTAGTACGGGACTACGGCAACCTTTTTACTTCTTTCTCTCGTTGTTCCATTTCTCTCGCCGAAACTTGGGGAGAGCTGCCTCGTGATGAAAACTTTATCATAACCCGCATCCTCTAACCTCACCCACTGCCTTTTGAGGGCTTGGCCTACATAATGAAGACATGACTTCTTTAGAGCGTTTCCGATTATTGATTTGACCACCCCAGCCTTCACAGTCTTTGAATGGCAGCTTCTTCTACTTAAAACTGGCTTTGCCGATTCTTTTCCGTACTCCCAGCACACTCCTTCTTGCACGTGAATACGTAAATCTAAAAATTGCAAAACTCCTCTGTCTGGCCCTTCAACAGTAAAGGTAAGTTCCGGTGCTGAGGCCCTCACCAGACTCTCTATTGCTCCCGTATCCTTCCCATGAAAGCTCATGACCACAATGTCATCCACATACCTTCTCACTACAACTTCACCCGACCCCCAAACTGCCAGCCTTTCCGAGATCGCGTTATCCAAAGAATTTAAATAAATTTCTGCCAAAATAGGTGCTACCGCAGACCCAATACACACACCCTTCTTTTGAATCCACATGCGTTCCTTGAACTCCACTACCGTGGCTTTAAGATAAAGATCCAGGATCGCTAAAAAACTATCTGCAGGAATCCCCGTACCTGATTGAAATTTTACCAAATTACGCTCCAAAGCCTCTCTAACCCTACTCATCAACAGCTGTTTTTCAAGAGAATAGTAAAGATCTTTAATGTCCATCGAGATCGACATTGCCTGCCCATGAGCTTTCATGGGAAGGATACGGGAGCAATAGAGAGTCTGGTGAGGGCCTCAGCACCGGAACTTACCTTTACTGTTGAAGGGCCAGACAGAGGAGTTTTGGCAATTTTTAGATTTACGTATTCACGTGCAAGAAGGAGTGTGCTGGGAGTACGGAAAAGAATCGGCAAAGCCAGTTTTAAGTAGAAGAAGCTGCCATTCAAAGACTGTGAAGGCTGGGTGGTCAAATCAATAATCGGAAACGCTCTAAAGAAGTCATGTCTTCATTATGTAGGCCAAGCCCTCAAAAGGCAGTGGGTTAGGTTAGAGGATGCGGGTTATGATAAAGTTTTCATCACGAGGCAGCTCTCCCCAAGTTTCGGCGAGAGAAATGGAACAACGAGAGAAAGAAGTAAAAAGGTTGCCGTAGTCCCGTACTACCACAGTGTTTCGCATAACCTTAAAGCGAGTGCTCACAGATTTGGAGTTGACGTAGTGTTTTCATCTGATTACAAATTAAACAGGATGACTCCGTTCTTTGCACCTCCAAAGGAATGCAGAAGGCAACATCAGGACAGGTCAGTGGCTTGCAAAGGAGGAGTAGTCTATGAGATACCCTTAGCATGTGGTTTTAGATATGTGGGGCAAACTTCGCGGTGCGTGAATGACAGACTGACTGAGCATAAAAGAAATGTAAAAAACGGGGCACCGAACTCGGAGATCGCCAAGCACATGGCTGAGTGCAACAATTGTAGGGTGTTTTGGTCGGAAACGGAGGTAATACATCGAGAGGAGAATGAGATAAAAAGGGTAGTGAGGGAAACAGTCCGAATTAAGTCGATGGGAAATTGTATTAGCCAGCCATCAATGCATCTAGGAGAAAGCTCAAGAAAATTCCTCAAGATGTAAACCCCCGTTTTTTTTGTTTTTTTTTTAGCTATCCAGCACTTTGTGCGCTGCCTACAAAGAGGCAGTACAGGGGTGCAGGACATATTGTTTGTTCTGGTATTCCTTGTTACTTCTTTCAAGTGTGTAGTTGAGGTTGGAACTCTTGCATTCTCCCCTTTTGTGTTTTTGGGTCATGGTTATCCTCTTCCGCTTTCCTTCAAAGTGTAGTGCGGGTTAGAATGACCGTTTGCCGTTTTTTTTTTTTTTTTTTTTTACGGTGACTAAGTACCGGCTAGTTTAATGGTTTGTTGTTTGGCTTTGTGTAATTAGGTCTTGTATGCCCTCTTTCCCTTTGGTTCCGTGTGTTTGCGGGTTTGGGAAAAAAAACATTTTAACGGTTCATTGTTGACTTTGTGAATTCGGAGGCTTATCTTGTCCTTTTGTCTGGCTGAAAGATTGTTCTTTTGTAATGTTTTGGGCCTATGTTTGGCTTAGAGTATTCCGGGTGTTATGTTGTCATTGGTCGACTTGGTTGGTAGGTGGGACGTGGTGTGTGGACGTGGTGTGTATAAAAATGCATACGATGGAATAAAATCCTTAGCTGTGTTTGAGACGTCGCCTCCTTGTGGCCTCTTTTCTTCTCGTCCCTTTTCCGAAATACCCCAGTCTCGGGTTAAACAAAACTATGGTTAACTTCCACCAGCTCGCCTGCACCCTTACAATTTTTTCGATAGCAAGTAGTATGCCGTCTGCCACACGCCGGCCGGCCAAGTGGGGCCGTCGTTTGAATCGTGTGAATAAAGACGATATTCTGACATCGCATTTGTTTGAAATATAATGAGTTTCATACACTTTTAAGATTTCATAGTGGGGTGCGATGCAAAATATGGTTTATCGAAAGTCCGGGCGTCGATCGAGATGATAGTCTGCTAGAAGATCGCATTGCACCCGCGAGAAAAGCATTTCAGGCGAACGGTCGAGATCCCAAATTTGTTTGCGGACTAGGGCAATGCGAGGGTGCTTGTATACATGATTGTAACCATCGCGTGGAGAATGATTATTGCAGTTTCTTCAGATTTTCGCAAGACCCCAAAGCGCGAAAGAACTGGATAAAAACATAAGGTGAGTTTATTACAGATTGTACTCGCATCGCGGGTTCGATGGAGATCTTCACCAAAAGAGCACATCCACGGAATTTAATGTATACCAAGGGGAAAAAAATACTGCGAAATCGTGATAGACATGCAATTCGTTAATAACCTGACAACCACAATAATAATAACAACAAACGACTTACCTCGACGGCGTACGATTTGTTTCTCATGCTGGCCTGCATAACGCCGGTAATGCACTTCAGGTCTTCGTCGTAACTGATCTGCACGACGTGGTTTGATTTGATGAAAAAAAACGCACATTGCGGAGGCCTTCACGGCAATGGTGATGCACTTGTTTTTGTCGCTCGTTTACCGACGCAATTCAATGAAGACGCCCGCTGCAACAGAGGGCAGCAAATGTATCGTGTCGTCTGCTGCCAAAGCAAAGCGGTGTGCAGTACTTCAGAAATGGCTTTCATCGTTGCAATACGACACTGAGACGACAAGAACATCTTCATAATTCGATATCAAGAAGTTAGGTTGCTTACAAAAAATTAGTTACTTACTTGTAAGCAAAAATCTAGCCTCATGTGGAGTCTCCATGCAATAGTCCATAGCAACGTCCCTAGCAACGGTTTGTTTGGACCCAGACGCCATGTTGTGACGTCATCACTTACGGAGTCAATTGACACAGTTAGCCCTGAACCGCTTTCGCTGAACCGGTAACCGCCACATCAGACCATGATTTCGTTTCGGTTCGGGTTCAATATGAAGCGTTCGATTTCGGTTTCGATTTTGTACCGGTTCGATCAAAAATAACGACGTTGATCCGGTTTCTGGTTCGGGTTCCGGTTCGGTTCGACACCCTGGTCATAACACCCTGATATAAAGGTGTACTATGCAATCACACCATAATTGAACGGTCTTTGAAATAACGTTTTCCTCTAGGGGTGTTAGGCATAACGCCCTTAGGGCCTTTTGCTACACCAATGTGGGTGTTAGTTAAAGGACAAGCCATTTATACCCTTAAGGGTTTAACGATGTTTAGTGTGTAGCCAAACATAGCCAAGATCCCCCCATATCCACACAGTTGCCTTCTCAGACAGCTCTGCTGCCAAAACCAGCCGGTATTTCAAGCTTTAGACCGGTAGATGGCGTCGTCGGCGTCGCGATTCTCAAGATGGCGGCGCCTTTAAGAAAACAGGTATAGCCTTTCTTTGCTTCCGAGTGTCGCAGGAGGCACGGGCTCGCGCATTGGCGCATTTGATAATCTCATGCCGCTTGCAAGACAAACAAACACATCAAGGGGTTTTACTGAGGGTGTGTGACTCTTCAGTGTGACATAGGAACTTGGGGAGCGCGAAGTTGCACGTTTTTACCACTGGATTGGCTGCATACGTCGTGACATGGGCCGCGGTCACTTTAAAATTGAAAGCGAAAGCGAGCCGCGCGAAGGCAAGACACAGCACTTTGCCATGCACTACGTCATACATCTGTCGCATCTCATTGGTCTTATTACAGCGAAGCTGTTATGTGCTATAAAATCTGGAACAAATGCGTCCATGGATGTTAACAAAAAACTCCCGTTGAAACGGCGCTCCTTCGTTCCGATTAGTCGTGGCAAGTATAAATAAAAAGAGGGGGTAACCTGCGTGAGTCCGACTTCCTTGGCATTATTAGATAGTGAAGTACTGAACCCTTGTTATCATTTACGGTCACCGATTTATCTCAGCTAAGAGATCGCTGTGACGAGGCTGAGGGCAGAACGCGCCGATTTAACCTTCTTTTTTTCGCTTCCGCGATGCTTATAAAAAAACTTGGGCTCAATAAAAAATAAAAAAACTGTCCTCGAGGTGTGCCTTGAAAAATTGGGTTTAGAACTTAAAACGTCGTGTATTGAAATAGCTCATCGGCTTTATGTATGTATGTATGTGTCTTTAGTCAATTAATATAGCTATTCGCTGTAACGTCGCTGTGAAACTAAAATAGCTACCAACCGATGGCTGTGTTCCTTTTTCGCTTGACGTAGCCATTTCCTAGTGACGTTATCAGTTACCCTTTGGACTCGCCATGGGTAGGCCGCGTAATGTTCGCTCTGAAGAGGAAGAGCGCGCCTAGAATGATCGTCGGCGCGCTGAAGCGCGAATGTTTGCGAAAGTGTCGAGAAGCCGAACGCGCAGCGGCCCAACGTGGTGCGGCCGATGGTGCGGGTCCATCGGTTTCGATTGATCCTCCACTCACCGACGAAGAACGTGCCCGTCTATATACTGTTTCACCTTATGATGTACCGCAGGAAAGGCTACAAGCGCGTGCTCCTTGCTCTGGGTCACATCTCGGCGGCACAAGCTCTCGTGACTTATGAGCGGCTGCGAACGCTATGGGCTCGTGCTTCTAGCCTTCGCTGCGGTACAACATAAGGTGAAACGAAGTATAGAGCGTCAGCGGCAACAGAAGCGGGAGTGTGAACGACGTCGCCGGGCGAAAATGATCTACGAAGATGGGGCCGCCGTTGCCAAGCGGAAACTATAGTAGCTTTTGTCGTAAATATAACAGTTTCGCTGGTCCTCCATCTTCACGTAAAATAAAAGGGTTCTACCATTTTTTTTGTGGTGTAGCAGACAGAATACACCATATGCGAAAAGAAGCGCCATCTAGTTGTATTCATGATCAATTATCATATTTCCTCCATATTGGGGGGTTCCCGTACCGATGATTTCGCCCGAGAAAGAATAGTCCCGGCAAAGTGGAAGTCGTAGCACTAAAATATGATCACCTGCAGCAAGTCCAGTACGAACCCTTCACAGGACGTCTTCGAGAAATACCATTCATAGACCTGAATGGCCCAGTTCACTGCTTGAGTGACGAGTCTTGCGACCTCGTCGCTGACAATTCCTTTTCCAGAATTTTGCGGCCGTCTTCCTTTTCTTCTTTGAACCGAAACTAACCATCAACCCGTTGAGTGTACAAATAGACCTCCGTAATATCATGAAAACCGAGTTAAATGCAGATGCGCCTTGTCCACAACTGGAAGATGTGATAAACCCCCCAATATGGCGGCTCCTAATGGCATGATAATGATAACTGGCAAGGATTTTGCATATGGCCTAATGGGTTTCACATGCAGCGATTCCGCGGCCGAAATCGCTGCCTCACGGATCGCGAGGTTTCATTTCACATGAGCGTTTTTGCCGTTGCGATGGCCAATGTTGCTTGCAGCAAGCAGATGCGCACAGTCGGTTACAGCGGCTTCTCACAACAATATTAATGCCTTAGTTTTCAGTTTACCCTTTAATTTCACCTTAATAAAAAAAGTGATTAAAATACAAAATAAAACAATCTTATATTTAATAAAACAATCCTTTTTTTTTTTTTTCAAACTTCGATGTCGCGGAGGATGAAACCTCGGATCATCTTCGGCAGCGTCAAGGGCAGCGCATTCCTATATGTTAAGATTTCAACTGATATTGCCGCGGGCGCAGCGGGTCAAGTAGGCAGCGCGGCCGTGGCCTGATCCCAATAGACCGATCTCATAAGCCAGTTTGACTACGCCACCGCTGCCCCAATGCATCGAGGGAACTTTAGTCTTTTTGCACGTGCGATAACCTCGCTGGAGCAGTGCGCGTGTAAAGCACGAGGAGGCACGAGCCCTCGCGTGCATGGCCGTCTGCGTCCTGAGGACTAAAGTTATGGCGGCGTCACGCATGCGTCGAACGCTTAGTGAGATGGGTCTATTTCGAACACCAGTGCGTGCGGACGTGGAATCATCACCTCCAGCGGAGCGGTTTTGCGGCCCAGCTGGGCCGCGGTGCCAGGGAAGACGCAGCGTCTACTGACTACCCGACTATTCTGCCGCCCCTGCCGACTGGTTCTGCGGTGTTAAACACCGTGTTTTTGCATGCTGACGTTCGTGGCCGCCCGTACCGAGTCGAGGACTTCCGGGACACCCTGCAGCGTCTGGAAATGCTCCCCGAATTCACCGCTTTGGGGGCATACCAGATGAACCACGTCTGGGCTGTGACTTTCAAGTCACCCGAAGGAAAGCACAAGGCCCTTGCCGCCGGCGACCTCGTCGTCAAGGGGCGGCGATGCCTCGTCATCGACCCGGAAAACCGAGACATCCGCCTCAAGCTTCACTGGATGCTGTACCACGTTCCCGATGACGAGGTGAAGGCGGCGTTGGCACCGTACGGCGCTGTAATCGAGGTGGGCACCGAGAAGTGGCGGGTGCAAGGCATTGCGGGTTGCGCGTCGATGACGCGAACGGCTGTTATTCGGCTCAAGCCTGGGCTTACACTGGACGACCTGCCGCATCAGTTGTGCATCGCCGGAGGGCTGGCGCTCGTTGTAGCGCCGGGCAGGGCGCCGCTCTGCCTGCGCTGCCAGCGGACCGGCCACATCCGCCGTGACTGCCACGTGCCCAAGTGTGAGTCGTGCCACCGTTTCGGCCACGACGCTGACCAATGTGTGAGGACTTATGCAGCGGCCGCAGGTGCCCGAAGCGGCGCGACAAACGCCGTGCACGTCATGGACGAGACAGACGCGGAAGAAGTCGTCGCGAGTGCCGATACCGCTGCCAAAGACAATGAGGAGAGAGTTAAGGATGGCACCGACCGACTAGCGCCTACAGAGTTGCCGAATATGACGGAGGCCACGCCAGTTGCCGTGGCCGAGACGAGCCTCGACCAAACAACTCCATGCAACGCTGCGCCGGAGAAGGTGGAGGAAGAGGCGAGAGCCGCCGTGCCGACGACGTCTTCTGAGGCGCAGCTAAGCGTCGAAGTGAATATGGCTGACACTGGGGCTTTGGCCGTGAAACGACCGCGGGAGCTCGATTCAGATTCGGACTCGGACACGGTTAAGGCTGGCTATGACTCGAACCCGGAGGAGCTGCCTTTGAAGACGGCTTGGAAGACGGTGTCCACGAGGCGGAGAAAGCCTCGAGCCGCACCAATTTGTGTTTCCGAACCTGCAGGACTGGACAAGCCGACCGGCTGACGCGGTTATGAGCCTGTAATTGGTGCGGTTCTCTAGACGAGGTGAGCCCCTGACATGCGAGGGCGTCTATTTATGTGGGAAACCTGAAATTGTCGACACTTAACGTTTGAGGCTTTGCCTCGCGTCGCAAGCAATATCAGGTAAAGAGGCTCCTAATCGACAAAGGTATTGATGTCCTCGCAATTCAGGAGACCAAAGTTGGAAGTGACGAAGAGACCGCATGCCTATTGGCTTTTTTCTTGCACTCTTTCGAAGTGTGCGTGTCGCGGGCATATGGTATGTCCGGGGGTTGTATGTTGTTTTTACGAAAATCTTTGAATGCACAAGTTCCATCAGTAATAGTCGACAATGTTGGTAGACTCGTCATTTGCGACTGTAGTATTTCTAATGTTGAATATCGTATCATAAATATATGCTCCCCAAACGACATTAACGAAAGGAAATTGTTTTTTCAGAGCATTGACCAACATTTAGATTCTCAACGTAAAGTTGTCTCTTGTTAGGTGATTTTAACTGCGTTTGTGGCACACGGGACCGATCCAAAATTACAAGACAAAGCGACACTAGTGCAATTATTTTAAACGAGTTGATTACGGAATACAGTTTGCAGGATGTCGCGACGTACCAAAGAACCAACGGTTGTTTATGGTACACACATTATCAGTCCTCGAGTCATGCCCGTCTTGATAGAGCTTACGTGTCAATTGAACTTTTAACCGGATACGAAGACTATAATGTACTGCCGGTATTTTTTCTGATCATGCACTCGTTTCTTTTATTGTTGGTGGTTTCAAAGAAAAAACCCAGTTTCGTTGGGAACAGTGGAAAATGAACAATGACCTTCTTAAGGATGAAGTTTTTACTGAGACAGTAGATAAATTACTAAGTAAAATGCACCACGTAAGGGCAAGTGCCTGTGAAAAGTGGGAATGGTTTAAGCGCGAAGTTAAATTTAGTGCAATAGAATGGTCTAGCACGCTTGCTTACTGGAAACAAACCGAAGAAACGTTGCTCCTTGATGACCTTCACCGACTAAGCAGACTCGAAAATGAAAACCCAGGCATGCTTTCAGAAGAGATTAAGACAGTAAAAAGTGAAATTGCGGACTTAGAGGTGGAAAAGTATAAAGGAGCCATCGTGCGGGCCCGAGCTGCTAAATACATTCTAGGGGAGCAGACCACCAAACGGGCATTAAGTGCCGAAGCTAAGCATGGGAAGGAAAAAAACATAGCCGAAATAGAATCCGAAGGCTTACCTAGTAGTCAACCGGAGATTATAGAAAAAGCATTTATTGAATACTATAGTAATCTCTTCCAGCGACAGAAGCACGGCAGCAACGCGCAATTTGAAAAATACCTGGTAGAGATGCCTCATCTCGAAGAAGAGATGACAGAAAAATTAGAAGAACCGATAAGCGTCGCAGAGATCGAGAAGGCGATTGAAGAACTGGCAACAAAAAAAGCTCCGAGTCCTGACGGATTAACTGCGGCATTTTACAAAAAATTCAAACACGATATTGCTGCGCGTCTGCATGACGTAATAACCGAGTTGAATGAGACAGAAAAGTTACCGCCTTCCTTTTTAAATACCCATACTGTCCTTATTGCTAAAGTGGATGATGCACACAAATTAAGAAATGTTAAGAACTACAGACCTATTGCTTTAGGCAACGTCGACTATAAAGTATTAATGAAAGTTCTCGCCCGACGACTACAGAACGTTATTTGCGACATAGTAGGGGATCACCAGACCTGTAGTATCCGAGGTAGATCTATTTTAACGAACGTGCACATTGCGAGAAGTGTATTAGAGTTGTGCGATGCTCAACTTGACCAGGTTGCCATCCTCCAGATTGATCTGGAGAAAGCGTTTGACCGAGTGCAACATACCGTCCTATATAAAGTTTTAGATCATGTACGAGTGGGAAAAGTCATAAGAAAGTTTGTACAAATGGCTTATACGGGATGTACAACACAGATTATAATTAAAGGGAAAGCAACATCAAGAATGTCTGTGGATTCGTCAGTTAAACAGGGTTGCCCGCTATCACCTTTGTTGTTTAGTATTTATTCAGAGCCCTTTTGTCTATTTATTTATTTATTTCGGGTTACCCCGCAGCGCCCGAAGGCATTATTGCAGGGGGGGGGGGGTACATAGTTTTGAAGGTGGAAATAAACTTTTGCATATGTACCAAAAAAACAAGAAAAACGCAAACACGCAGGAAAACACACTCAAACAAAAGCACTATAATAATGAAAAAATTGTAAGGGTGCAGGCGAGCTGGTGGAAGTTAACCATAGTTTTGTTTAACCCGAGACTGGGGTATTTCGGAAAAGGGACGAGAAGAAAAGAGGCCACAAGGAGGCGACGTCTCAAACACAGCTAAGGATTTTATTCCATCGTATGCATTTTTATACACACCACGTCCACACACCACGTCCCACCTACCAACCAAGTCGACCAATGACAACATAACACCCGGAATACTCTAAGCCAAACATAGGCCCAAAACATTACAAAAGAACAATCTTTCAGCCAGACAAAAGGACAAGATAAGCCTCCGAATTCACAAAGTCGACAATGAACCGTTAAAATGTTTTTTTTTTCCCAAACCCGCAAACACACGGAACCAAAGGGAAAGAGGGCATACAAGACCTAATTACACAAAGCCAAACAACAAACCATTAAACTAGCCGGTACTTAGTCACCTTAAAAAAAAAAAAAAAAAACGGCAAACGGTCATTTTAACCCGCACTACACTTTGAAGGAAAGCGGAAGAGGACAACCATGACCCAAAAACACAAAAGGGGAGAATGCAAGAGTTCCAACCTCAACTACACACTTGAAAGAAGTAACAAGGAATACCAGAACAAACAATATGTCCTGCACCCCTGTACTGCCTCTTTGTAGGCAGCGCACAAAGTGCTGGATAGCTAAAAGAAATGGAACAACGAGAGAAAGAAGTAAAAAGGTTGCCGTAGTCCCGTACTACCACAGTGTTTCGCATAACCTTAAAGCGAGTGCTCACAGATTTGGAGTTGACGTAGTGTTTTCATCTGATTACAAATTAAACAGGATGACTCCGTTCTTTGCACCTCCAAAGGAATGCAGAAGGCAACATCAGGAAAGGTCAGTGGCTTGCAAAGGAGGAGTAGTCTATGAGATACCCTTAGCATGTGGTTTTAGATATGTGGGGCAAACTTCGCGGTGCGTGAATGACAGACTGACTGAGCATAAAAGAAATGTAAAAAACGGGGCACCGAACTCGGAGATCGCCAAGCACATGGCTGAGTGCAACAATTGTAGGGTGTTTTGGTCGGAAACGGAGGTAATACATCGAGAGGAGTATGAGATAAAAAGGGTAGTGAGGGAAACAGTCCGAATTAAGTCGATGGGAAATTGTATTAGCCAGCCATCAATGCATCTAGGAGAAAGCTCAAGAAAATTCCTCAAGATGTAAACCCCCGTTTTTTTTTTTTTTTTTTTAGCTATCCAGCACTTTGTGCGCTGCCTACAAAGAGGCAGTACAGGGGTGCAGGACATATTGTTTGTTCTGGTATTCCTTGTTACTTCTTTCAAGTGTGTAGTTGAGGTTGGAACTCTTGCATTCTCCCCTTTTGTGTTTTTGGGTCATGGTTGTCCTCTTCCGCTTTCCTTCAAAGTGTAGTGCGGGTTAAAATGACCGTTTGCCGTTTTTTTTTTTTTTTAAGGTGACTAAGTACCGGCTAGTTTAATGGTTTGTTGTTTGGCTTTGTGTAATTAGGTCTTGTATGCCCTCTTTCCCTTTGGTTCCGTGTGTTTGCGGGTTTGGGAAAAAAAAAACATTTTAACGGTTCATTGTCGACTTTGTGAATTCGGAGGCTTATCTTGTCCTTTTGTCTGGCTGAAAGATTGTTCTTTTGTAATGTTTTGGGCCTATGTTTGGCTTAGAGTATTCCGGGTGTTATGTTGTCATTGGTCGACTTGGTTGGTAGGTGGGACGTGGTGTGTGGACGTGGTGTGTATAAAAATGCATACGATGGAATAAAATCCTTAGCTGTGTTTGAGACGTCGCCTCCTTGTGGCCTCTTTTCTTCTCGTCCCTTTTCCGAAATACCCCAGTCTCGGGTTAAACAAAACTATGGTTAACTATAATAAATAGTACGAGTATTAATGGGTTTTCGTTACAAAATATAGAGGTAAAACTCCAGTCCTATGCCGATGATGTCGCTATTTATTGTTAAGATAAGGATAGCATCACAGCAGCAGTCTGTGAAGTGAAGGCCTACTGCGAGCTTACGGGTTCAGCTGTCAATTGGCAAAAGTGCAGCGGCTTATGGCATGGAACATGGGCCACAAAGCCCGACGTTTTTGAAAACATAAATTTTACGTCGACACCTCCAAAGTACTTAGGTGTTCCTCTACAACATTATAAGAGACCGAACATATACTGGTCATCAGTAGTGCAGAAAACGCGCGAGGCAGCTGGCGAATGGAAAGGATGGGATATGTCAATTTTTACGCGAGCTACCGTTTGTAATATTTTTCTAATCGCTAAATTTTGGTATGTTCTTCAAGTGCTGGCGTGTGCTAGAGTGAATATTCAGAAATTACATCGTGTTTTTGCCGTTATCATCTGGAGATCAGGATGGGAGAGAATGCGTCGCGACAATTTGTTTCGTCGCGTTAGTAAGGGAGGGCTATCGTTATCTCACGTGTTCGTTAGGCAGATTGTATCCCGTTTTATGTTTCTTAGAGAACAAACCAACCCTTTTCTTCGGACGGTAATTCAGATGACACTTGTAGATGAAATCCCTTTCTTGGTTGTTTCTTCATGTATACCCGAGCAGAGGAAACTCAGCAGTTTTCTTCGAGAAGTGGTCGAAGCCTGTCGTTTTTTGTCTGTGCGATTTTCTCTTCAATACTTGTCGATGGTGACACGCAAGCGCTTAACTGGTGACCTTATTGAAAGTGTTTTTCCTGAACCGTTGTATCGTTCCATGTTTCATGCAGGCCCAGAGCGTAATGTGTTATCTAGAGTTAAAAACATGACCATTGCCCCTTCTATTAAAACATTTTTTTCCAGTTACACAGCAATACACTCCCTGTCAAAACTCGGCTTGAGGGGAAAAAGTTTACGTACCGTGGGGCGTCGATTGTTTTTTGTGCAAAAAGCCTGAAACTATCGAACATGTTTTTCTCGACTACTGGGACGCTTTCCTTTTCTGGGACGTCCTCCAGCGAACTATTAAAAAAGACTTGCCTTTAAAGGGGCGATGCAACAATGTTTGTGCTTTCCGCAAATACCGCTTAAAACGGATCCCTGACGTTAATGACCTATGAAACACGCGTTCGTTTTTCACCCCACGCAATAGAAGTTCCAGAAAAAAACTGAAGAAAAATGAGCACCGTTCACCCCCTCAACTCGCAGCCAGAACAAGCGGCCACGTGATCTGGAACGGATTATATGCCGACAATGTTGCTCATAGCCACGCGCTGGGGTTGGCAAAGCACAGGATACGCGCTGAGTTCCAGGCATTGTTATGGCTCGGCTATTGTCGTCGTTGCAGCGATTGGACACGGGCCACTACCCGAATGCTTCTCGAGCTAGTAATTATCACGAGCCCAAATCGAGTGCCCACGCAATGCTCGGGTCCAATCTATGAACCGCATTCAAATATCGTCATATGGGTGTACTGCGATCCCCACGTTACGCCATCAAATTTTGCAAAGAAGAGATTGAATGAAAATGATCGATTTTGTCCTTGAAATTACACCGCAACAAAGGAGTTTCTTGGCCAGTGGCGTTGCGTGGGAGTATCCTTGAGTCCCAGGTGTGCCAGTAAGCTCGTGTAAAGAGAAAAACATTCCAATTGAGTATCGTTGCACGGCTCCTTTGGGAACGCGACAGAACAGCACACTACAAAACAGCACGCGACAAAACAGCACGGTCAAAACAGCACACGTCAAAACAGCACAGCGTCAAAACAGCACGGCGACAAAACAGCAAGCGTCAAAGTAGCACGCGACAAAACAGCACTGCGTCAAAACGGCACAGCGACAGAAGAGCACGTGCCAAAACAGCATGGCGTCAAAACAGCACAGCGACAAAACAGCACGCATGTAGCAACTTCGAGCGCGCTCTTCACCTCTTTCTGCGTGCATAATTTCTAAAATCTTGACCGTTTCATTTATTGTTGCTAGGTTATAAAGGAATTTATTGCATATTTCAGTGCTTACCAAACTCCGCAACCCGGGGACCCCCAAAATATAAAATATAGCGTCACGATTCCCGCTTGCGCTTTTCAATGGGGCTAGAAGAGTCAATTTCAATGATGAGTACGAGCAGCAGTCCCCATAAGCTTAAGATAGCTTAACTGAATCCATGACAAAACAAAAAATAATGATGGCAGCAATTGCTTCGCGACCCCCACTGGATCTCCACAGTTTAGAGCGCACGGAAGTTGGTAGTGAACCACAATTTCTTGCACAGCAGGAGTTACCGATCAGCATCCAGCGTAAATCATTCGCTGAAGGTGATAGGCGGAAACCTTTCAACAATTAAATGCAATTGTTAGAACCTCCTTTTACAGCGAAGCTGTTGTTGGCACGTTTGTCGGCTTTTCTCCGTGCCGTCGATAGTCAGCAAAAAAAAAAAGGTCAGTGTTAACTGAAAAAGGTCAGTATTTTCTAATTCTAGGGTGTTTGGAGGGTTGGGTAAAGGGGGAGGAGGGGGAGAGGGGGGGAGAGGCTGTGACTCATTACTGACCGTATGACAACCTCCTTTCGCGGTTTTCAGCTTGTCTCCGAGATTGGTTCTGCTTTCAACAAAAGCTCAGGGGGCGCAGGGGTCTTCAGGACGAAATCTAGGTTTTTCACCTGAGAGGGATTCGCGTGCCGAATTCTTTGTTCAAATAAGAGAGTTTAATCGTGAACTGAACAATGAAAATCAAGGGCGTCCGTAAATGCCGCAACATTTTTTAAAAACCACCAGCTTCCGCCTAGTAGAGGAGGGCATAAATACGATTGTTTCATTGTTGTTTCTGTAGTCGGCGCGAAATTACCAGCTCTCGCAGTCGTGAAAATGGGGGAGAAACGCACTGAGTACAATGCTTGCAAATTTCTGGATTTTCATATTTCCCTCTTCGACCGAAGTGGTAGTGAAGCCTCATGTTCGTCCTGTGAAAAAATGCGAGCACACGACGATAATGTCTAATCACGATAGGGCCCCAGTGCGTCTTGCAAAACAGGTCGAGTCGGCTGCCACAGACAGCAACAAACAAAAAAAGCAGTACCTGGCTAACTCACTATACATTTAAACAAACGCTTTTAAATATTGCATGTTCGTCAGTATACTAATTTTCGTCAATGAACCGAAAAGAACCGAGAAGTTTAATAGTCTACAAATATTCACCGCAACAAAACCGAAAACGTCTGTTTGTAATAAAAAACAAAAAAAGTACGCCGAATTGCAAAATAATGAAAACTGAAGACGCCAACCCCTAGCTATATTGCGAATGTCCTGTTTTGACGCTGTGCTGTTTTGTCGCGGTGCTCTTTTGACGCCGTTCTCTTCTGTCGCTGTGCCGTTTTGACGCTGTGCTGTTTTGTCACGTGCTATTTTGACGCGTGCTGTTTTGTCGTCGTGCTGTTTTGACGCTGTGCTGTTTTGACGAGTGCTGTTTTGACCGTGCTGTTCTGTCGCGTGCTGTTTTGTCGTGTGCTGTTCTGTCATGGTGCCGGCTCCTTTAACCCCATACGGCATTAGGTTTCTCTCTGTAGAGAAACAAGTTGAAATCCCTCTCGATCTAGTCATGCTCCTGGGCCTGCATGCCATATGGAGAAGTAGAATGGCAGTGAGGCATGCCGACGTTGATGCCCGACCCGTACGCATGTATTTCATAGAATCTATCTGCAGACTAAAATCTGTATAGGCCACTTTGGTTTGTGCGCCTGATTGGGTGTCCATTCTAGGCGTACTTGAGACCTTGAAAGAATTTTAAATTTTACGACCGCGCATAAGTGATTTTCATGAAGTGAATTTAACGGTGTGATCCTTTTGTACTGTACATGTCAAAACCGGCAATAAAAAAAAAAAAAAAGCGCGGCCGTGGCCTAACGGTTATCGTGCTTGCTTCCCACGCGAAGAGCCAGAGTTCGATTCCCGGGAGCTACGCGTCCTTTTATTTATTCTTGCAGCTTAATGTTCTGGTTAATTCGAGAACTCTGTTGCTCCTTCGAGGTACGAACGTTCTCGTCGCCGAAGCTTCTAGGTCGATTGTTCCAGAAGCCAACGCTTGTGCATAAGGGGCTCAGCGTGGCGATCTGCAGTCAGTCTCGCCCCAGCGCTCGACTCTGCTGTTACGCCTACTTCGACGCCTGCGACGCTCTGCTGTTGTCTTTTGTTTCCTTTTTATTTTTGGGCACCAGTTCGCCCCCATTAAACGTTTAGTTTACTTCAGTTGTCGTCGCCTCATCACTTGTCATTCGTGACAATTTGGTGGAGGGGGGGGGGTATAGCAGTCTATGCCCGTAAACCGTACCCCTCCGAAGACACGCCGGCCAAGTGATGTGCTCAGCCTCTGGAGGCTACCTTTCGCAGAAGACTCCAACGCCCGAGCAAGCCACCGTACCGAAGACCAGCACCCGGAATTGGGACCCCTGCCAAAGAAACCAAAGAAGCGGACCGCGACGATGACTACGCCACCCGTCGTCATCCAGCGCGTCACTCCCTGCACTCCGACGCCCTTTGACGGTGAAGCTCACGAAGTCGTAGAGGACTGGATGCATCATTACGAATGTGTAGCCCGCCACAACGGATGGACGGATGAGCACCCTCAGCAGAACCTCTACTTCGCGCTTGAGGGCACCGTGAGGCACTGGTTTGAGAACCACGAAGCCTCCTTTACTTCGTGGGAGCCATGCGCCGCCGAACTAGAGCGGACGTTTATCAACTACCACCGTCGACAGCAAGCGGAGGACCTTCTCCGAACAAGGGTGCAGGGCCCCAACGAAAGCTTGACAAGCCTTGTCGAAGATGTCCTGCGTCTAAGTGCCCCGGCCGATCCGGAGGCCGCCAAGGAGAAGAAACGTCGCGCTCTCATGTGTGGCGTGAAGGGTGAAATTTTCAGAAGATTGGTACGCAATCTCCCAACGACTGTGAATATTTTGTAACCGAAGCCACCTATATCGAGCGCGCCATGACAGCCCGAGAAAGCCACTACAACCGAATTTCCGGCGCGCCTGCTGCTCCAACTGTTGCTGCTTCCCTTCTGGACCTGAATACCAGCGGTGTCAACAGCCTTCGGGAGATCGTCCGTGAAGTCGTCCGGGAAGAACTCCGCAAGATACTCCCCGCTGCGGATCGCCCGTCCTCATTGTCACTCGCCGAGGTCGTCCGAGAGGAAGTTCACCGGGCCTTCAAACCCGAGGTTCCGATCAACACAACGACGCCAGAGGAACCGACCCTGAGCTACGCCGCCATGGCCCGACGACCGCCGCAAGTTAACCGCCAGGCCACGGCGCCACCCCGACGAGACCCTCCGATGCCGCATCCTCGACGCCAGCAAGGACAAGTCCAGGACGTCCGCCCGGAGCGACCTTTGCCGAGGAAGACCGACGTGTGGCGAACGGCCGACCGATGCCCGCTTGCTACCACTGCGCGGAAGCCGACCACATCTACAGCGGCTACCCCTACCGTCGATTTGGGCTGCGTGGTTTCCACCCGAACGACCCACGCCCGAGGTACGGCGAACGCCCTCGCGATATCAAGGAGTACCTCCGACGCTCGCCCTCTTCAGTGACGTTTCTCCGCCATGAATCTCGCTCGCCATCGCCACGACGTTCAGCGTCTCCAGCGCCACGACCCCGCCGAGAGAACCTGTCTGCCCTGCGTCGCCGGGAAATCTAAGTGCGCCAACGCCTGGAGGTGGCGTTGCCGAAGACGACCAAAGTAAAGAGCCTCCAAGACCGCCGGAGCGCGCCCACTCTCCCGACGCCACGCATTACAACGACGCCCCTACATCGGTGTCCAACAATCTAAACGTTACTATCGACGGTCACGACGCATCCGCACTCGTGGACACCGGAGCAGACTATTCAGTCTTGAGTGGGGGGCTCTCTCGCCGCCTTGAAAAAGTGACGACGCCGTGGGAGGGGCCGCAGATACGAACCTCTGGAGGACACCTCATTACGCCTGTCGGAAGGTGCACTGCTCGAGTCGAAATCCACGGTGAGACGTGCCCTGTCAAGTTCGTCGTTCTGCAAGACTGTGCGAGGGATGTTATCCTCAGAATGGACTTTTTCTGCGAGTATGGCGCCGTCATCGACCTCGGAACAAACCGGCTGACGCTACGAAAACTTGCTCCACTACCGGAGGAACGAAAAGCGACGCCGTCCGCGGTCCGAGTCCTCGCAAACCACTTAAACTTACCACCGCGGTCGAGTGTTTTCGTACTCGTCGGGATCGATGAAGCTTCCTGCGGTGAAGTTCTTCTCAAGGGAAGCCTCCAATTGCTCCTGGGAAGAGGAATAGGCATCGCAAGAGGGGCAGTTGAACTTCAGGATGGGCGGACTATGGTCCTCCTGACGGATTTCCGAAATGATACGCAACACCTCACGAAAGGTGCAGCCGTGGGCCACGTCGAGGAACTCCGAAACTCCGCCGAAATTGCCGCGATTACTGACGAATCCTCGCCACCTCAGCAAGACAGTACGTCGCCAGCGGAGCTCAACATTGACCCTAAGCTTCCGGGCCCGAAACGACGGCAGCTGATTAACCTCCTCGCCGAATACCGCGACTGCTTTGCGGTGTCGTCGAAGGTGCGCCAAACCACCGTAGCGAAGCAGCGCATCGTTACCGAGGACGACGCGCGCCCTGTGCATCGATCGCCGTACAGAGTCTCCGCTAAAGAAAGGAGGTGATCCAGGAGCAAGTTCAAGAGATGCTGAACGACGACATAATCCAACCTTGAAGCAGTCCATGGGCCTCTCCAGTCGTGCTGGTTAGGAAAAAGGACGGAAGGCTAAGGTTCTGCAGTTGAACGCGGTGACGAAGAAAGAAATCTACCCGCTCCCCCGCATCGACGACACTCTAGACCGGCTGCGCCATTCTCGATATTTCTCATCGATGGACCCGAAGAGCGGCTACTGGTAGATTGAAGTCGACGAACGGGACCGAGAGAAGAAAGCTTTGGTCACGCCGGATGGACTGTACGAGTTCAAGGTGATGCCCTTCGGACTATGCACGGCGCCAGCAACTTTCCAGCGTGTCACGGACACAGTACCAGCAAGGCTGAAGTGGGAGAGCTGTCTCGTCTACCTTGACGATGTCTTAGTATTTTCCACTGATTTCGACGAGCACTTGCGACGACTCCGCGCTGTTCTTCAAGCCATATAGACCGCCGGGCTCACCCTCAAACCGGCAAAGTTCCGGGTCGCCTATGACAATCTGAAGTTCCTAGGCCACGTAGTTAGTAACGAAGGCGTCCGCCCAGACCCCGAGAAGACTCGCGCCGTCCCGGCATTTACAGTTCCGACAGACAAGAAGGCAATGCGAAGATTCCTTGGACTTTGTGTCCACTATCGACGCTTCGTTCGGGATTTCGCAAGGATTTCCGCACCGCTCACAAACCTCACGAAGGACGCCGAGAAGTTCGAATGGGCCGAGGAGCAGCAGCAGGCATTCGATGAGCTGAAGCGAAGACTCCAGACTCCTCCTGTCCTTGAACACTTTGATCAGTATCCTGAAACAAAGATTCACACGGACGCTAGTAATGCAGAACTTGGAGCGGTACTAGTTCAAGTGCAAGAAGGCACCGAGTGAGTCATCGACTACGCAAGTCGGACGCTGTACAAATCGGAGAGAAACTATTCCATGACTGAAAAATAATGTCTTGCGGTCGTATGGGCAATCACGAAGTTCCGCCCGTACCTGTACGGGAGCCCGTTCCGCATAGTCACGGACCACCACTCGCTCTGCTGGCTTGCGAACCTCAAGGACCCGTCAAGACGCCTCGCTCGATGGAGCCTCCGACTATAGGAGTTCAACATGACTGTGGTTTTGCAAGTCAGGACGCAAGCACAGCGACGCCGACTGTCTGTCCAGGGCCCCTGTCGAAACAGGTTCCGGGAGCAGCGACGACGATGACGACGAGTGCTTCCTAGGAGCAGTGAACACCGACGACATGGCACGACATCAACGAGACGACCCGGAGCTGCGCGCCTCAATCGAGCACCTGGAAGGGTGCGGGACTACCGTACCACGTGTTTTCTTACGAGCCCTGCCGACCTTTTCCTATTCGACAAGGTGTACTCTACAAAGAGAACTTCGGGGGCAACAACTCGCCGTGGCTACTGGTAATCCCGACCGACCTTCGAGAGGAGATCTTTCGAGCATGTCACGACGACCCGACGTCCGGACACCTTGGTTACAGCCGGACACTGGCCCGTATTCGTGAAAAGTATTACTGGCCCAAGCTCCCCAAAACCGTCCACCTGTATACCCGATCATGCCTTGAATGCCAGCGACGCAAAAAACCGCGGACAAAGCCGGCCGGTCTCCTGCGGCCAATTTCTCCGCCAACTGCACCATTCCAGCAGATCGGAATGGATCTACTCGGTCCTTTTCCGCCGTCGACCCTGGGAAACCGTTGGGAAAGCGCTGCCACTGATTATTTCACGCGGTACGCGGAAACGAAAGCCCTTTCTTCGGGGACAGCTGTTGAAGTCGCCAAGCTTTTCATCGAGTCCATCGTACTCCGGCATGGCGCTCCCGAAGTTCTCATGACAGATCGCGGATCATCGTTCATGCCACAGCTGACCCAAGAAATCCTCCGGCTCAGTCACACCAGCCATCGTCGTACCACTGCGTACCACCCGCAGACCAACGGGCTGACGGAGCGACTCAACAAGACAATCGCCGACATGATCTCTATGTACGTCGACGTAGAGCAAAAGACGTGGGGCGAGGTGTTGCTCTAGGCCACGTTCGCCTACAATACGGCGGTTCAAGAGACCACTGGATTTACGCCTTTCCATCTGGTACATGGTCGGAATGTAACAACCATGCTGGACGCGATGCTGCTTCTTGAGCCAGCTGACAATGAGAGCAACGACGCCCAGGTGGTTGCTCAACGGGCCGAAGTCCGCCAACTCGACCGACTCCCGATTCAAGACCAGCAACGCGTCGACGCGGGCCGCTACAACCTTCGTCGTAGGGGCGTCCACTTCCAGCATGGAGACAGGGTGTGGGTGTGGACGCCCATCCGTCGCCGCAGCCTCAGTGAGAAACTCCTTAAACGGTACTTTGGACCCTAAAGGTACTTCGTCGCCTCGGGGAGCTGAACTACGAGAGGATGCCCGACGGAACAAACACATCACGCCGCCCACCACGACCTGAAGTCGTCCATGTCGTGCGCCTGAAGCCGTAGTATGCTCGATATGACTGTGGATCTTATGTTTCAAATGACTCCTTAGTTTGCCGTGCTTTGATTTGTTTTGGGTTGCATCGGGGTGATGCACTTTCTAAAGGGGGAGCAATGCCGCGCGCGCAGCTGGCCAAGTAGGTAACGCGGCCGTGGCCTTCAATAAAAAAATCAAAAAAAATCGCGGCCGTGGTTTAACAGTTATCGTGCTTGCTTCCCACGCGAAGAGACAGGGTTCGATTCCCGGGAGTTACGCGTCCTTTTATTTATTCTTGCAGCTTAATCTTCTGGTGAATTCAAGAACTCTGTTGCTCGTTCGAGGTGCAAGTGTTCTAGTCGCCGAACCTTCTAGGTCAATTGTTCCAGAAGCCAACGCGTGTACGTAAGGAGCTCAGCCTGGCGATCTGCAGTCAGTCTCGCCCCAGCGTTCGACTCTGCTGTTACGCCGACTTCGACGCCCGCGACGCTCTGCTGTTTCTTTTGTTTCCTTTTTATTTTTTGGCACAAGTTCGCCCCCATTAAACGTTTAGTTTACTTCACTTTTCGTCGCCCATCACTTGTTATTCGTGACAATATGGCCGACCCGAACCTCGTGGACGGCGTTGGAGTAGTTGGTATCTTGCCGATCATGTCAATGACTTTCACCGCCTCAGTCACCTCTTCCCAGAGTTTCTCTTTGGTCCCATTGTTCCTAAATTCTTTCATCTGCGCGTCCCAAAGAACCCGACGCTTCGACACTTCACTGATAAGTAGTTCATTGAACTGGGCGCGATACATTTTGTCTCACTTGGTGTAGCAATTTGTGTTGGAAAAGACTCGTCAATGTTGCTCAGTTCTCTTTCTTCTTCTTTGTTTTTCTCACTAGCGCTCGCACAAGACGCTTCCGATGAGCGTCACTTGCGCTCGATACAGTTGGTACTCAGGCGATGAAAGTAAAAAAGAGCCACGTAATTCACTGAGAAAAAAATTCCGATGAAGGGGACACCAATCCCCCTCCTTCATAATCTTCTGAACAGTTCCGACAGGACGGCTGAAGCAAAGACGCTTGACCCGCCGGAAAAAAAGAACGAAGTGTCTAGCGTTACGTCCGACGTAACCCAAGTTACGTCCAAATCTCCGCCTTCCCTAGGTTCACGGGGGAGAGAGAGCAGGGCGGGGGGGGGGGAGGGTTAGGTATACGCGTTTCAGTGCTCCGTCCGGACGTAACGATAGCCACAGCGAAAAAAGAAACCGCAAACCAGTCGCTTGCGTAATTTCTCTGCTTTTCGTCTGCTTCAAGAACGTGAAAACGCCGCCGTCCTATGCGCCAGCTTTCCCGCAATGTTTTTCCTCCTGTCACGTGATTTCTAGCCGCGCTCTGAGTGGCCAGCGTAAAAGCTGCCGCTCTGCCGCGGCAAAAAATGTCCAACCTGGTGGAACCGTGCCGCTCAGCTGCTGCGGCTGGCCAGAGCGCCGCGACGGCAGAAATCGCGCCGCTCTAAAAGCGGCGCGATTTCGCTGCATGTGAAACCGCTGCGGCACCATTCGCGGGGCTCTCGCCTTTGCTACATTCTCCTCATGAGTCCCATCAGGCGAGCTACTACTAGAAACTAAGACACGCCAGTGACGCGCTCTACCCCCATAGGCTGGTTCGGACACCTGCGTTTGACAACGTTGCGTATTTACCGCGAAATGCGTGCTTCGTAGGCCGAGTTGCAAGCTACTTCTTCAGTTGGTTGCCACGCTTCATTAGAAGCACAAATGTATCGGTGACTCGCGGTCCTAGCTCCAAGCAAACCTCCGCACCGCAATCAAACGCAGCTGTCTCAACCACGCTTGACGCGAGCTAAAGGAGAGCTCTCTCTAAACTCTCAGGTCTCCCTCCTAGCGCGCGTGCTCTTTGCTTTCTTTTCTTGTTTCTCAATGCGCGCACTCAGCGGATGTAGAGTGTCTAGCGGAGGGCTCTCGGGGCTGCGCCATTTTTGTACACCCGGGCATTTCAACGAATTCGTTGGTGTAAAAGAGGGAGCGGGCATGCGCCTGATCCCGCTAGCAGACGTCAAACCGGCCGTTCTCAACGTTTGGGCTGTAACCGCGGTCTTTACGTTGGCTGCACCGAACAACTAGTGCTCGCTCACGGCTTCCGCTATGAATTGGTTCGTGTTTCTACAACTTTTATGTATACTCCAGGACCAGTCTGGTGTGCTGTGTTGATTTATTTTAGTAAATAATCAGCTAGCTTATGTTCGTTCGGTTGTTTAAATAGAAATGATATGTCCACCGGCAGTACTAACCACAACCGCTGCATCTATTGCGTCAATACAAAATAGAATCTTAACCTCCGAGTCACACTAAAGCAACAAAAAAGAAAAAAAAAGAACGACAAGGACAAGCCTCTAATTCATGCAACATGCTTGCGATGGTAACTTTGAAAGGCGTCTAGTCGTTCGGTGCTCTTGATATTAGCAAGAGTGATTGCAAACCTGCCAAAGATACCCTCGCGTGCATGATGCTCGTGTTTGAGCATAGCCTACTTTATTCCACAAAGCCTGTCAAATCGCGGAAGACTGGTTTGAGGCTCGTCGCTGCCGTTTGTTTCAGTTTGTAGCTCTAGTGGGACTCGGGAGTTTATTGTACAGTTCTGAGTTCGAAAAGACTTGCTTGTTTTTTGTGAAACGCCATAAAAACATGTGATTTTCTCTTACTCCGACATCAGAAATATTGTACTCAGAGCGGTTTTCCTTATGTGTTCCAATACTCTAAGCCCGGTCCCACTTAGTAAAAGGGACATTTCTTCGATTTGTTCCCACTTACTTTAAGGGGGCGACACATGGAGTTATTACAATAAACGCTAGAGGCTCAGCTGGCGCTAGTGTCTACGGGACTTCCGGTTGCAAATTGAAGCAGACAGCATGCAGTCTACATTTCCAGCCTCCCTGTGTATTCCTATGGGAAAACGCGCGTGAATTTTGTCTCTTCGCCGGAAAATAACACGAATAACTTTTGTCATATCGGTTGTAACGGATAGTATGTACCTTTATTGGTATTGTGAAAGTGTAATTGCTTTAGTTACAGCATTTTTCTTTACCACTGAGCGATGTTAAACTTCCTCTATTTCAGGCCCAAACCCCTGTTTCAAGGAAGGTATGTGAAAACGAGCGACGGTTCTAAGCAAACTAACGATCGAAAGGAATGTAGTGTGTGTTCAGGTTCGCTAGCATTTCGGTGGTGCTTATATATTGCTAATATGCCCGTCCTGTCATTGGATGAAAATGACTCCGTCGTGCGCATCTTTACGATCGGTTAAAGAAACATTCGAACGCAAAAAATAAAGCACGTGAGCTACGGAAGGTATGTCTTTTTATTATTTCCCATGTAGGGCAGTTTTTATCGGGCACCTGCTCTCTGGCTCCCCTTATTTGCAAAGATTTGGAGCGTGCGGGTGATGCTTTGAACCATTTGAACCCAGAACAAGCATCTTCGCAGTACTTATTTATTGCAAATCTGACTATATTACGTGACTCAATTTATTTTCATCGTCTGCAAGCACAAGGAGTTACTTATTCAGTGTTACTGCGTAGTTCTTGCCGTCTCTCTCGGTTTTCTACATGTCCTTTGTTCGTTTGGCACGTATATCCCCCATGTTGGAAAGCGTCGACGCCGTGTTCGCGCTAACAGTGTCCGGCAGTGCACGAAAATACACGTACGAAGCCGTTTTTAGCACAGTTTTTAATGCGATGATTTTGAAAGAAAAACGCCGTAACTGACCATTTATTTCGTCTGCGTGACTGAGAATTGTTCCAATGTGCCTAGTACGTACAAATTATTCGTGATATTGGCTCTTATAATCGAGCGCACAGAGAAAATGCAATCGCTTTTTCCCATAGGAATACATTACCGGAAGTCAAATTTAGACTGCTTGCTGTCTGCTTCAAAATGCAACAGCACACTAGCGCCAGCTGAGCCTCTAGCGTTTATTGTAATAACTCTATGGGGCGACAGACCTCTTAATATTACATGGGGATGCTCCCTCTTAATTAAGTGAGACCCCACACCTCTTAAAGTAAGCGATACGGCGTCTCGCTTAAATTCGAGGTCAGTCCCCCTTAGTAGGAGGGACATTTTTGAGATATTTTCCCCTTAAATTTGGAGGGACGGTGGCCCGCTTAAAATACAGGGGTATAGTCTCCCTTAAGTCGGGGTCAGACTGCTTCTACATCATAAAAAATACATTCCGCAGACGTATTCCAAAACATGTCACCGATACACCCGTAGCTCATACGCCACGAGGCAACCAATCCAAGTGGTAGCTTTGTCACGTGGCATACAAAGCACGGATTTCGCGGTGACTCGTTTTGTAACATGTCTGCAGAATGTATTATGTATGATGTATAAGCAGTGTGACCGCGGCTTTAGGTTATCTCTCTTATTGTATCATAAAATGTCTGCTCCTTCGTGTTTTGACTGGCGGCTGACATGCTGCACTCCAGTGATTCAGTTCTCGCAATTTCCATGATATTGTTTAACCAAAGTTATTTTGTGCTGCGTAATGGAATTGAAAATTTATCTGTATAATACGTTTGATAAACGGAATCAATATGTCAAATAAAACAGTAACAATCTTCAAAAGTAGACACGGGTTTTATTTGCCATTACACAATAAAATATATTGAAATGTCTGTATCAAAATAGTAACTTTATAACGAGGTTCTGGTAGCTTATACGGATAAAAAAGATGTTAGAACGACGACGGAAATCGGCGTTTCTTGGAAACTATCACACAAAACATTTCGTGGTGCAAAGTGACTCCTTTGACCTATCATAAGCAATAAAAATACAACCGTGCTGAAAAAAAAATATATTTTTCAGCGGAGAAAATTGCCGGCAATAAAATGCTTGCGTAGCAGTGCCAAAGCTAGCAGCTCGAACTGGGAGAAAAATGAACGCGCGTTCGAAATGAAAAAGTAGACAGAAGCGTCGGACAGAAAATGGTCTGATATCACCAGCCTAAGACAGACGCGTACAGATTGGAGCACCCTATTCCGCTAAAAGTGTTTTCAGAGAAAAAACAGCCCTGCGGCTCACGGCAGGGCAAACGATTAGCGACGCTTTGTCCTGTAGCTGTATGAGCAGATCCAGGAAGCGACCGCGGACTAATGCAGTCAGCTGAAAACTCTCACTCTACATGCAAAGCTCGTGCATTTCACAGTCAGCGTGAAAATATTGATGGCTCGTTATTCCCACCCGCAATATACCCAAAACAAAAGCGTCAATATAACAAGATTACTCACCCGAAGGAAGTCAAACGAGGAGCATGACGCTTGCAAGCCTCCGGCAACGACCGTTTCCAGCTCTCCGTGAATTGGCGCGAAGCAGCACCGTCTGAGCTCTTCGCCGTGGATTAGTGCGCCTGCACCTTTCCTCTTGACCGAACTACATTGATCCAGTTAACAGGGACCAGTCCCCTCTTAATATAAAGGGGCAGGCGTGAATTTTTCTGTCGGTCTTTCCTGCCCAGAGGGACCAAGGAAACGGTTTTCTTGGTCTCTCTTAATATGTTGGTGTCCCTCTAAATGTGGCCCTTTTATTTTTCCATTTCCCTCTTAAAAGGACTATCCCCCTGAAAGCATCGTTGTCCCCTCTAATATAAGAGGGACAGCGTTTTTTATGAGAGACCGGTTTTAGAGTGAAGCCACATGTAATGGAATTTTATTAGCCAGGGGAGCGCCGTCACCTTGAATTTAGCTGCATCACTTTTCGTCTTTATAAATAATAATAAACATCTTGTGCACAAACCACTCTGCCAGCGCACCCGCGTCGTTGGGTTTTCGGCGGTTCATTGAAGTGAATTGCGCACGCATTAGCCGCTTCCTATTACCACCTACGCGTAAACCTCAAAAAAAGTGATTTTGGTTACATATAGACCACCACAAACGCCTGCGATTAAGTAAGCCCTTTAAGGTCTTTATAATCAAGGCTAGCATGGCAATGAACTTTGTGCAGATTCACTTTTAGTTAAAGATATATTCACACCGCGGACAAACCTTAGGAAACAGGTCTGCGGACCAGAAAAATGCGCGTATCACGTGAACCTTGACGTCATTACAAACAAGTTTGCAAGGACGCCGTAAGTCCGTAGCCTGGAGCTAAATCCCATGGTTACCGTCGACTGAAGTGAGGATTGCGAGTCCGGAGCTTGTAGCTTCGGTTTCTGCTTTCGCTGCATGGTGCTACCAAACAAAATCAGCACCTCTAAATGTTATGATCTTGCACCCATATATGGGGGCAAGGTCACAACTCTTAGAGGTGCTGATTTCTAAGATGCTTAGAGCCCGCAGAGGGAGTTATCGACATATTTAGTCGATCTCGAAACCTCCTCTGGGAACCATTAACTTGGTAGTGCAGCGAAAGCTTTCGGGTGCCGATAACTCACTCTGCGGGCTCTAAGCATCCTAGAAATCCATAAATCATAACGCTGCGGGGCCCATTTTTTATTAAAAAAGCAATTAAAGATCGAAGTCATCTCCGGCGAAGGTAGAAGCATTGTGCCAGCCAGGACGGCATGTAACCAATGAAAACGTGACATTTCGTTGAGATTCCATACGCTGTTCTTACAAAATCTGCATGATTTTGTAGATGGTAGAAGCAAGTAAAAGTAGTAGAAAAATGTTAATTTCTCACAGAGAGAGAATATAATACTGCAATAATCGTCTCAAAAATAGAAAGATATGTTGTTTTTGTGTCTTCCGCAGGTATGATGTGTCCGGTCATCAGCTCTTGGGCGCTGGAGCGCGCGCTCACAATCGTAGTTCGTGCTGTATGGGCAACGAGCCGCGCTCATTCAAGATATCACTTCGCAGTTCAACTATTTGGAGGCAAGATCTTGCCTTCTCTTGCTATTGGCTGACAGTGGTCCTGCCCTACTGAAAAAAGTTATATGAATTTATTTCTGATATGTTTATTGGACACCTCTTTCATATCAGAACTTATTATTTCATATCAGTTTCGTATGCCGCATATTAGTTACACTAGGCTAGGTGGCGCTAGGTACCACCCCATTCATGTGCTACAAAAATATTTTTATTTACTCACACCACCATCTAGATACATTACGCATACCACTAGCATCAGCTGAATATATACATTGAGCGCATACACATACACGGCACAACAAACGTGAATACAACAGCACACCCAATAACTACTTCTGAGCTCTGCGTTTCCGCCTTTTATACAGGTCGTTTTGTAAGTACGGAGTTTTTCGGTGACCACCTAAGCAATAAATAATATTCTCAGCATGTTAGATTTTTTTCAGTAATGTCATACCTCTGAGAGTATTTTGAACGGCTCAGGAGATGAATCTCTTAATAAAAAGTAAACGCTCATGCCGTAATTAGTTGAAAGCCAGTAAATCAAGCCGCTCCACTGCGGCAAGTCGTATACTGAAAAAACATTATATGAAATTATTTCTGATATGTTTATTGGACACATTCATATCAGTTGGCATATGTTGCATATCAGTTCTTATATGCCACATATCAGTTTTTGGTTATTTCATATCAGTTTCATATATCGCATATCAGTTTTTGGGTATTTCATATCAGTTTCATATGTCGCATATCAGTTTTTGGACATTTCATATCAGTTCTTATATGCCACATATCAGTTTTTGGTTATTTCATATCAGTTTCATATATCGCATATCAGTTTTTGGGTATTTCATATCAGTTTCATATGTCGCATATCAGTTTTTGGATATTTCATATCAGTTCTTATATAGATTCATATAATTTTTTTCAGTAGGGTGGTTTCGGAACATGCTCCTGCCACCGCCGGAGATGATCTCGGTGTGTTGCGATCTTTTATTGCTTTTTAATAGGGAAATCGGCCGCGTATTGACATAATTAAGAAATTTCTAGGATGCTTAGGGACCGCGGAATGGGTTATCATCCCATTTATGCGATCTCAGAAACCTCCTCAGGGCACCTTTAAAACAGAAACATCACGCAACGCACGTGATGCTTGATTTGCATCCTGTTAGCGTCTGGGCAATCTAGGTGTCAGTGGAGGAGACATAATCGAAGGGCCTCTGCGACGAAAGGGCATTCTTTCTAGATTTACTCATGAAAGAATTCCTACAACTGCGGTGCCTAGAATGCGATCAGTAGCGAAACAGCGACACATAATTCCAAACCTGGCCTCAGAGAAGCTTCGCGGTGCTTCCGCCAGTATGGACCTTACCCCCATGGTTTACCGAATTCTGACTTATTCAGGTAAACCGCAAAGTTATATTTGCCCACTTATAATTTCTAATATTTCAGACGAAGTGAGAAGTTGTTTTGAAAATAAAGCAACGCATCTTCAGGCTAGAGATGGAAAATATAAAAAAGGGCTATGTTGTTGAGGACCAAAACGGTATGCTATGGTTCTACCGCAGCCTCCAGTTCATAGGGCGCAACAAGCCTGTGCTTCGTGGTGGATGTACAGAAATCTCCCGAGAAGATGATTATTCTTTTGCCGTGAGTAACCCAAAGGCAATTCGTTGACTCCGTGTTTTACGCTGGCGAGTGTTTCTGCTCTCTTTCAAGTGACGATGGATTTATGGGAAAAGCAAGGCTGCCGATGGCTAGCATAGTTTCCGCTTTGCGCAGCACCCTCTCATTGAGCCTGGATATGACGACATGCTGTATATTTAGGCATTTCCTTCGATCAAGTAGGTCATGATCTACAGAAATCCAGACGCGGAGGGAAGCTGATAAGGCTAAGACAATATATAACCGTTTATGGCACAGTGTATACAATAAATATTAATCATGCTAATCTCCGCAGATCTCTTAGAATGTATTATTTTTCTTGCGTATTTTGAGAAGAGAGAAAAATTATTTTTGAATGCTGTCAATCACCGACGTCACATGGGATGGCGGTGCGAAGATGTGCGCTTGTTTCACCGGTGTGTAAACAAAATCTCGGTATTCCAAATTGACTCAAGCGGTTTTTATATTAAAAAAAAAAAGTCGCATCGTCTTTTATTGGCTTTACGATAGCAAATATTGAGATTATTTTCCAATTTGGTCTCGAATGCTGAGAAAATCAGTTTCAAAGTACTGCTGAAGCCCCTCCTCCCGGAGCATGACGTCATTTTAGGAGTTTTTGGAATCTCCGATCTCGCGAATCTCCAGCGGATCCGGATTATGGAACCGGAAATCTATCTGGATTCCATCTGGACTCTATCCGGAATTCAGCTTTTCAGAAATTATTCCTTTGTCTGCTTTCTGGATTTCGGGTTTCCAGAAACAAATTTCCGGTTCCATAACCCGGATAGTGAAAAGTTATACCGGATTTTTCGGTAGGGTTGGCGTTACTTTTTCAGGATGCATTCACTTTAGCAGCAATGAGCGGGCTGCCCAAGCCGCCACGCCGCCACCTTATAAAAAAAAAAGGAGACAGACAGACGCTGCCATTTTTAGAAGCCACTGCCGCCTCCATCCTCTCCGAGATTTACTTCAGTCGTTTTTGCGTACTTGCCCGCTGCTTTTCGCCGAGCGTGCTTCGCCGACGAAAAGGTGAAGAACAGGCACGGGCACCGCGAGCTCTTGGGCGGAGGGAGAACGCGGCTCTGCTGATCTGCTTAGCGGATAACGCAATTCTGAAGGTGGAGAATGTAGATTCAGGCGCCCCCACTTCTTCTTTGCAGTGAGTGCGGGCTCGTGTGCTTGCAGGTGGCTTGAGAAAAGAAGGGCCATGCATCTCCACAGTAAGTAAGAATGAATGAAGACAATATAGAGGGGCCGAAACGTTGAGCTGGCAAAATATGAGTGAAATCACTCGGTAACTCAAGCGGAGTCCTTTTGTCTCAATGGTCTCTCGTCACGGCATCCAAATTGCATAGAGACCTGATGGCGAAGAGTTCATCACTGTGCTAGGCGATTATCTATATTTGTTGCGGTGAAGAAGAATACGACCGATCTCACAGCAAAAATATACTGTTTTTTATCCAGCCTCCTTGTTGTTCTCTACCGGGTGTCGTACCGAAATATTTTAGTTCCATATTTTGTCCCAGTTCACACATACGGTTCAGGTCTGTTCAGCTCCGGAGAAAAAAATATTGCGGTTCATACGGGTTTGAACCGGTTCATTTGCGCTTAACAGACGCAACTAACAACCCAGAAATACGTTTTTAATATTGTTCTGAGCGATTGTAAATCATCCCTTGACATCACCCTTAAATTTAAGGACGACAAACTGCGTAATTGCAACAAAAAAAATGAAAAATTTGAATTTTAAGGATATTTTGAAGCTTCTGCGCAAGTCGATGACGTAGGTGGTGAACTGATGCCTTCTTGCTGTTTTTTGCTGCTCCGAAACGGAAGTGTCGTAACGCAGTTCACGAGCCCGCTTCTCGTTCTCGTGCCACCTACATCTCCATCTTTGGTTTCGACAAAGAATCATTCGAGATTCGGTTGAACATTATTGTACGTCACGAAAGCTAACTTTGCCGTGTGCTTGATGATAGCTTCTTCAAATTGCAAAGGACACCGGACATAGAAAAGCCTGACTGGCAGAGCCACCGCTTCCTCACAAGACAACTGATCCAGGTAAAGTCCCCCGCTAAAATCGACTCTTCGCGCAACTCTCGTTGCGCGAACGTGCAAGACAAGTGCTGCAAACGAGTGCCGCGCTTCCCTTTGCTTCCAAGCGCCGCACTGGTCCTCGTGCATTGGTGCATTCGGTGCCACTTGTTACGCACGAACACATCGAGGGGCTTCGGGTTCAGCAGTTTCTCTCGTCTGTAGTCGAGGAGTCAGTAGTCATACTAAGACTGTTCCAGAGCACTGAACAAAGATCATGTTTTGGGAGAATTATGCTCCGGTAAAGCACAAATAAAATATATACAATTGAAACACGTTTGCTCAATCGGGAGACTACGCCGAGGAGTCTAAAACAAGAGCTCACAAAATATGAGACATGCGAGCTCACAACATGTGGCACATGTGCATTACATGAGAAGAGATCTAGTCAAACATGCTTTAAACACTGAGAGTCGGCAATAAACACTTTGGTTAATTATGAACAAATTAAAGATTTTGCAAAACACCTCAAATTTACACGAAGAAAGAAAAAAACAAGCACTGAATTTAACCGATTGAACTTTTTGGTTAATAATAAACATTTGAGTGTGCCATGCAAACCTTATTTTATCTGTCGTGGATAGTCTTAGGTACAATTGTTTCGAGGAGAAAATTTCAATATTGAATGGCTACGGAAAGGGCAAATGTGGAAAGGTATTTATTCTCGCGAATAGGGGTGTACCTTTAGGTAGAGATGACGACGCAATGATGTATATGATGAAGGTTGATTGCAATGTCCTCTATAGTCGGTTACAAGTTAAGAAGGTAGTAGAAACGCCTCCCCGTAAGCGTGATGCGCCTGCTTCAGACGCCTCCGCAGTCGAGAAAATCGTTCGCTGAAAACGCCCCTTCTGTTTTAATGGATAGATATTCACTACAGACAGACCTTGTAGCGGGTGGCAGCTTGCGCCACCTAGCCGAGGCAAATTACTCGCTCCGGAAGGTTCAAGCGGTTCAAGTAAAAAGAAGGCTTCAGTGCAACGAAAATTGCACCTTTTATAAGTAATGCATATATGGTTGTTGGTTTTAGCTTGATAACCTTCCTAAACGAATTAGGTACATTCCGTGCATTTGCTGCGTTTGTTAAAAAAAAACAAAAAACATGCGTTTCGGGTTTTAAAACCCCTGCGATTCGCGTTTTGAAAAATCCGAAGTCGTCTTTTGTTTTCCGTTATGAATCCCAACGTGGAGACAGCGGAATGCGATTCCTCCGATTCTGCTTCGTCAAGAGACTCTGGTGCAGCCTCGCCGTCTACGCCAAGGCGCCTCTACAAGAAGCATAAGAGCGGCGATGTCCTCAACCGAGTTGCACGGCAGCTGATAATGAACGCGTACGTTCAGGTGCGACACGAACCGCCCGCCAAGCCCGGCCAGCCCGGCCTCACTGTGGAGGAGTCCTGCATCAAAGTCAGCAAACTGCTTGGCGATTGGTGTACGCACCGTTCTCGAGATTAGGAAGCAGGCGAAAGAAACCGAGGGACAAGTTGTGACACCCTCTCGGAAGCGCCCAGCAAGTGAAGGCAAGAGGCGGCGCAAAGTCAGGTACGGCGACTTCACGTTGTGCGCGCTGAGATCGTGCGTCCACCGTTTCTTTCGACAGAACGAGGTCCCTACGGTCAAGAAGATAACGGCCGAATTCTGCACGAGCACTGAACTTCCCTCGTTGAAGGCTTTGACTGTGCGTCGCCTTCTCCACGACATCGGATTCGAGCATAACAAGAGGGAACGAAACTCGCGGCTGATTGAACGAGAGGACATCGTCGCCTGGCAGCAGAAGTACCTGCATGAGATCGCACGTCACCGACAAGATGGTCGAAAGATCTTCTACTTGGACGAGACGTGGGTGACGACAGGGCACACTGTCTCAAGGGTCTGGGTAGACACGACCGTGGCCTCGTCTCACGACGCCTCCATGCGTGGTCTCTCGACTTGCCTCAAGCAGCCATCGGGGAAGGGCCAGCGTCTTATTGTCACCCACATCGGCAGCGATGAAGGCTTCGTCGACGGCTGCCTGGACGTGTTCCGAGGACAAAAGACCGGCGATTACCACGAGGAAATGGATGGCGCCCGCTTCGAGAAGTGGTTCGACGGTGTCCTCGACAAACTGCCGACAGGAAGCGTTATCGTCATGGACAACGCTTCTTACCATTCACGGCGGTTGGAAGCAGTGCCGACGACGAGTTCCCGCAAGGACGACATCCGACAGCGGCTGACGTCTAAAAAAGTTTCATTGGACCCCAAGATGCTGAGGAAGCAGCTGCTCGACATTGTGGCCTTGGTGAAGCCACAGCACTTAAAGTATCGTGTGGACACTGCTGCCGAGACGGCTGCCTGCACTGTGGTCAGGCTCCCACCGTATCACTGCGAGTTCAACCCCATTGAACTGATATGGGCCCAGATCAAGAACGGCGTTGCTGCCCGAAACACGACGTTCAAGATTGTCGACGTGGGGACACTCCTCAACGAAGAAGTTGACAAGGTCACCACTGACAACTGAGTTAATGCTGTCAGGCACGTTATTGACATCGAAGAAACGTTCCGACGAGGCGGATCCACAAGTGCCCACATCCAGCCCATCGTCATCCAGCTGGATGGAGAGGACACCCCATCCGAGAGTGACCTGTCTGATGTCCAGCCCTTTGACGAAGCTTAACGCCACCATTATCGGAGAAAGCGTGGAACATGTCGGAACACAAAACGGTCCTTTTAAGGACCACTCATATGCTTTAAAATCGGATCGTTGTTCTTGTCCACCACTGACCTCCCGTGTCTCATGTTGTCATGCTTCTCTGCTCGTTGCCGTATAGCATTTCGATATGCAGCCACCAGACCAACTTTTTATTTTTGTTGCGATAATGTCTAAGCTGGTCTATACATTGCACTGCGCCATGAATCACAAGTATAGATTTCAACTTCGCGAAAACAAAAGTTTGCAGCACATCTACGGCAAAGACATCAGATGCCATATTGGCCCTTCCCGCTGTCCAAACATCTTCGCTACGCAACAAATATAATTTTGATTGCAAATAATCCCTTTTTTGTCTCAGAAAAACGACAACAGATCACTGCCAGTGCTCTGATTTAAAGCATAAATGGGACATCTGTGGCCATTCACACGACTGAGGCCTCTGGGAATAACAAAACCGTGTGTTAGCACAGCGGAGAGTGAAATCGCAGTACCAGTGCTCTTTTTTGAAGTCTAAAGACAACGCCTGTGGTCATTCACGTGACCGAGGCCCATCTGAAAACAACAATAACGTGTGTCAGCACTGTGGACAGCTAACTCTTACTGCCAGTGATCTGTTTCGAAGCATAAACTGGACGTCTGTGGCCATTCACGCGACCAAGGCCACTCTGAGAATAAGAGTAATGTGCGTCAGCACTGTGGGCAGCTAACTTTAACTGCCAATGATCTGTTTCGAAGCATAAACTTTCCGTCGGTGGCCATTCACAAGACCGAGGCCACTTTGAGAATGACAATAACGTGCGTTAGCACTGCGGGCAGCTAACTCTATCTGCCAATGATCTGTTTCGAAGCATAAACTGAACGTCGGTGGCCATTCACATGACCGAGGCCCCTTTGAAAACAACAATAACGTGCGTCAGCACTGTGGACAGCTAACTCTTACTGCCACTGATCTGTTTCGAAGCATAAACTGGACGTCGGTGGCCATTCACACGATTGAGGCCACTCTGAGAATAACAGTAATGTGCATCAGCACTGTCGGTAGCTACCTCTTACTGCCAGTGATATGTTTCGAAGCATAAATTGGACGTCGGTGGCCATTCACATGACCGAGGCCACTCTGAGAATAACAGTAATGTGCGTGCGCACTGTGGGCAGCTAACTCTTACTTCCAATGATCTGTTTCGAAGCATAAACTGGACGTCGGTCGCCATTCACACGACCGAGGCCACTCTGAGAATAACAGTAATGTGCGTCCGCACTGTGGGCAGCTAACTCTAACTGCTAATTATCTGTTTCGAAGCATAAATTGGACGTCGGTGGCCATTCACACGATGGAGGCCACTCTGAGAATAACAGTAATGTGCGTCCGCACTGTAGGCAGCTAACTCTTACTTCCAATGATCTGTTTCGAAGCATAAACTGGACGTCGGTCGCCATTCACACGACCGAGGCCACTCTGAGAATAACAGTAATGTGCGTCCGCACTGTGGGAAGCTAACTCTAACTGCTAATGATCTGTTTCGAAGCATAAACTGGACGTCGGTGGCCATTCACACGATTGAGGCCACTCTGAGAATAACAGTAATGTGCGTCCGCACTGTGGGCAGCTAACTCTTACTGCTAATGATCTGTTTCGAAGCATAAACTGGACGTCGGTGGCCATTCACACGATGGAGGCCACTCTGAGAATAACAGTAATGTGCGTCCGCACTGTGGGCAGCTAACTCTTACTTCCAATGATCTGTTTCGAAGCATAAACTGGACGTCGGTCGCCATTCACACGATCGAGGCCACTCTGAGAATAACAGTAATGTGCGTCCGCACTGTGGGCAGCTAACTCTAACTGCTAATGATCTGTTTCGAAGCATAAACTGGACGTCGGTGGCCATTCACACGATTGAGGCCACTCTGAGAATAACAGTAATGTGCGTCCGCACTGTGGGCAGCTAACTCTAACTGCTAATGATCTGTTTCGAAGCATAAACTGGACGTCGGTGGCCATTCACACGATTGAGGCCACTCTGAGAATAACAGTAATGTGCGTCCGCACTGTGGGCAGCTAACTCTTACTTCCAATGATCTATTTCGAAGCATAAACTTGGACGTCGGTCGCCATTCACACGACCGAGGCCACTCTGAGAATAACAGTAATGTGCGTTCGCACTGTGGGCAGCTAACTCTTACTGCTAATGATCTGTTTCGAAGCATAAACTGGACGTCGGTGGCCATTCACACGATGGAGGCCACTCTGAGAATAACAGTAATGTGCGTCCGCACTGTGGGCAGCTAACTCTTACTTCCAATGATCTGTTTCGAAGCATAAACTGGACGTCGGTCGCCATTCACACGACCGAGGCCACTCTGAGTATAGGGTCATTCCATGCCAAACGTCCCAGACATTGCGCTCGACCCCTTCCGATTTCTAAAAAAAGATTCATGGCCTTTTGCCCCAATGTCTGTAGCCATGCCCTGAAATATCTTTGGCGAAAAATTTTTTTTGATGACGTGAGCGCGGTTTGAACTTTTAGAAACAGCGTGAAACTAGGCATCACTCAATAATTGATGAAAAATCAGCTTTTTAGTGAAACACCTAGCAATATTTTTTCTTATATTTGCACGGCTTTCGGCTTACAATGTGGTTAAGCTTGTGAAGTTTTATTTAATTTAAATATTTTTTAAAAAACAAAAAATAGTTGAAAATTTTAACATTTTTGTTATTTTAATTAAAAATATCTAACAGCTGCCGGGACTCAATATAACTTTTTGCCGGCTGCCCTGCAGGTATATAATCTATAAAAAAGTTTGAAACCGCTTAATAAAATATTTCGCAGTAAAGAAAAATCCTGAAGTTGCAAAAAAGTGCGTTTTGACGCATAAACAGCTGTTTATTTCACCCTGAGGTGGTCCAAGTAAAAATACAAAATATAATGGGTTTGGAAGAACAATCGATACTCTTTTGATTCTGAAAGTTTCATCAAAGTAATTTTTGTTTAAAGCGAGAAAACAATTTTTGAAGTTGTACTCTCGCACCACAACCCACGCCGCTTCTTAACGCCTCTTCGCCGCACAGCACGCCACCTGCGACGATAGCTGACGCGACTAGGTCCGAAGAAAGAACGGAGTTTTCTGCCGCTTACCCTTGTCCGTCTTTCCGGCTGCAAGGAAAGAAACGGCGGGTATCGTGTAATAATCGTTGGTGTCGCCAGCGCTTGTGTCCTTTGTACCCGATGGCGGCTCGAAACGCGATGCCTAATACGGACGCATCAGTTGACGTGGACTTCTGCTAAAAGGGAAACGCGATAATATCGCCGCGAAATCTAGCTGTCACGCATACTGCGGTGAAAAGCGGAACTATTCAGCGACGCAAGGATTTGCCGTTTCAAAGCCGATTTAAACACAAATGAGGCGTGAGCCTCCAACTGCGGCCGTTCGTTAACACCACATCGCATCGTCGTATGAGATTGCCCGTTCACGGGGCTTTTGTGTTGCTGTCTACATCTGTCCTGACGTCGAGAAGAGAGAGTGATTGCGATGTGTACGTAAGAAACAGCTAGCTTACTAGTGGATGCTCTTACCTGGCAGCGCTAAGCATTTGCTGATATCAAGACAGTGGAAAGTAAACAGGAGGACACAGCCGCGCAAAACGGTCAAAATAGGAAAAGCCATAAAGCAAAAAGAGTAGAAAAAAAAATCTTCCCACCAAGATGTACCCGACAACTCGAGGTCCTGCTGTCTACCTGCGTGCGCACACCGTGACACCGTCGCAAGCTTTGCCGGGCTCGACGTTGGCGGGCTGTGCAGGGAAGAGACGCAAGGAACGACGCCAGGTTGCGGCGCGAAAGCTCAACTTCAAAATGTATTTTCCCCTTTAGAACAAAATTGCTTTAATTAAGCTTTCAAGAACAAAAGGAAATAAACTCTTTTGCAGAAGTCACCGTGTTACGCATTTTTCTTTGGGCCACCTCAAGGCAGAATTGACGGCTCTTTAAACGGCAAAACGCAATTTTGCACAATTTTTTTTCTGCAAGATATTTCGTTGTACGGTCTGAAACCTTTTTTGTGTACAGTATACCTACAGGGCTGTCAATAAGAGTATTTACAGTCGCATGCAGCAAAGCCATAGTTTGTAGCAAAACTAAAAATATGCTAAAATGCTCATATATTCCTTATTTTTTAAAGCTGCTTCGAGCATACCAAATTCCATGACCATGATCCTTATTACATAGCAGTCCAAATACCGTAGGGGTTTTAGGCAAAAATATTCCAGTGTTCCGTAAAAAAAAATCTTACTTTTCATCAATTTCTGAATGAGTCGTTGTTCCACCCCCTTTTACTAGTTCGAACCGCCATCACCCCATGAAATTTGTTTTTCGTCAAAAAAATATGTTAGAGGCACCACAAACGTTACGGTGAAGAGCCATCAATTTTATTTTAGGAATCGGAGGTGGCCGTGGGACCTTTGAGATGGCATGGAGAAGTCCACGTCGCCTGATGCCGCCCGTCGTTTACGCATCGCGTTTCGAGCCGCCCTCGCGGGTACAAAGGACACAATGGGCCTGCTATTGCTACGCGCTGGCGGCACCTACGATGATTACACGATACCCGCCGTTTCTTCCCTTGCAGCCGGAAAGACGTACAAGGGGAAGCGGCAGAAAACTCCGTTATTTCTTTGGACCTAATCGCGTCAGCTATCGTCGCAGGTGGCGTGCCGTGCGGCGAAGAGGCGTTAAGAAGCGACGCCGGGTAGTGGTGCGAGAGCTCAACTTCAAAAATTGTTTTCTCGCTTTAAACAAAAATTACTTTGATTAAACTTTCAGAATCAAAAGATTATCGATCGTTCTTCCAAACCCACCATATTTTGTATTTTTACTTGGACCACCTCAGGGTGAAATAGATGGCTGTTTATGCGTCAAAACGCACTTTTTTGCAACTTCAGGATTTTTTTTTACTGCGAGATATTTTATTGAGCGGTTTTAAACTTTTTTATAGATTATATACCGGCAGGGCAGCCGGTAAAAAGTTATATTAAGTCCCGGGAGCAGTTAGATATTTTTTTAATAAAATAACAAGAATGTTAAAATTTTCAATTTTTTTTTTTTTTTTAAATATTTAAATTAAATAAAACTTTACAAGCTTAACCACATTGTAAGTCGAAAGCCGTGCGAATATAAGAAAAAAATATTGCTAGGTATTTTACTAAATAGCTGATTTTTCATCAATTATTGAGTGATGCCTAGTTTTACGCTGTTTCTAAAAGTTCAAACCGCGCTCACGTCATCAAAAAAATTTTTTCGCCAAAAATATTTCAGGGCATGGCTACGGACATTGGGGCAAAAGGCCATGAATTTTTTTAGAAATCGGAAGGGGTCGAGCGCATTGTCTGGGACGTTTGGCATGGAATGACCCTATAACAGTAATGTGCGTCCGCACTGTGGGCAGCTAACTCTAACTGCTAATGATCTGTTTCGAAGCATAAATTGGACGTCGGTGGCCATTCACACGACTGGAGGCCACTCTGAGAATAACAGTAATGTGCGTCAGCACTGTGGGCAGCTAACTCTTAACTGCTAATGATCTGTTTCGAAGCATAAACTGGACGTCGGTGGCCATTCACACGATGGAGGCCACTCTGAGAATAACAATAACGTGCGTCCGCACTGTGGGCAGCTAACTCTTACTGCCAATGATCTGTTTCGAAGCATAAACTGGACGTCGGTCGCCATTCACACGACCGAGGCCACTCTGAGAATAACAGTAATGTGCGTCCGCACTGTGGGCAGCTAACTCTAACTGCTAATGATCTGTTTCGAAGCATAAACTGGACGTCGGTGGCCATTCACACGATGGAGGCCACTCTGAGAATAACAGTAATGTGCGTCCGCACTGTGGGCAGCTAACTCTAACTGCCAATGATCTGTTTCGAAGCATAAACTGGACGTCGGTGGCCATTCACACGACCGAGGCCACTCTGAGAATAACAATAACGTGCGTCAGCACTGTGGGCAGCTAACTCTAACTGCCAATGATCTGTTTCGAAGCATAAACTGGACGTCGGTGGCCATTCACACGACCGAGGCCACTCTGAGAATAACAGTAATGTGCGTCAGCACTGTGGGCAGCTAACTCTAACTGCCAATGATCTGTTTCGAAGCATAAACTGGACGTCGGTGGCCATTCACACGACCGAGGCCACTCTGAGAATAACAATAACGTGCGTCCAGCACTGCGGGCAGCTAACTCTAACTGCCAATGATCTGTTTCGAAGCATAAACTGGACGTCGGTGGCCATTCACACGACCGAGGCCACTCTGAGAATAACAATAACGTGCGTCAGCACTGTGGGCAGCTAACTCTAACTGCCAATGATCTGTTTCGAAGCATAAACTGGACGTCGGTGGCCATTCACACGACCGAGGCCACTCTGAGAATAACAATAACGTGCGTCAGCACTGTGGGCAGCTAACTCTAACTGCCAATGATCTGTTTCGAAGCATAAACTGGACGTCGGTGGCCATTCACACGACCGAGGCCACTCTGAGAATAACAGTAACGTGCGTCAGCACTGCGGGCAGCTAACTCTAACTGCCAATGATCTGTTTCGAAGCATAAACTGGACGTCGGTGGCCATTCACACGACCGAGGCCACTCTGAGAATAACAATAACGTGCGTCAGCACTGCGGGCAGCTAACTCTAACTGCCAATGATCTGTTTCGAAGCATAAACTGGACGTCGGTGGCCATTCACACGACCGAGGCCACTCTGAGAATAACAATAACGTGCGTCAGCACTGCGGGCAGCTAACTCTAACTGCCAATGATCTGTTTCGAAGCATAAACTGGACGTCGGTGGCCATTCACACGACCGAGGCCACTCTGAGAATAACAATAACGTGCGTCAGCACTGCGGGCAGCTAACTCTAACTGCCAATGATCTGTTTCGAAGCATAAACTGGACGTCGGTGGCCATTCACACGACCGAGGCCACTCTGAGAATAACAATAACGTGCGTCAGCACTGCGGGCAGCTAACTCTAACTGCCAATGATCTGTTTCGAAGCATAAACTGGACGTCGGTGGCCATTCACACGACCGAGGCCACTCTGAGAATAACAATAACGTGCGTCAGCACTGCGGGCAGCTAACTCTAACTGCCAATGATCTGTTTCGAAGCATAAACTGGACGTCGGTGGCCATTCACACGACCGAGGCCACTCTGAGAATAACAATAACGTGCGTCAGCACTGCGGGCAGCTAACTCTAACTGCCAATGATCTGTTTCGAAGCATAAACTGGACGTCGGTGGCCATTCACACGACCGAGGCCACTCTGAGAATAACAATAACGTGCGTCAGCACTGCGGGCAGCTAACTCTAACTGCCAATGATCTGTTTCGAAGCATAAACTGGACGTCGGTGGCCATTCACACGACCGAGGCCACTCTGAGAATAACAATAACGTGCGTCAGCACTGTGGGCAGCTAACTCTAACTGCCAATGATCTGTTTCGAAGCATAAACTGGACGTCGGTGGCCATTCACACGACTGAGGCCACTCTGAGAATAACAATAACGTGCGTCAGCACTGCGGGCAGCTAACTCTAACTGCCAATGATCTGTTTCGAAGCATAAACTGGACGTCGGTGGCCATTCACACGACCGAGGCCACTCTGAGAATAACAATAACGTGCGTCAGCACTGCGGGCAGCTAACTCTAACTGCCAATGATCTGTTTCGAAGCATAAACTGGACGTCGGTGGCCATTCACACGACCGAGGCCACTCTGAGAATAACAATAACGTGCGTCAGCACTGTGGGCAGCTAACTCTAACTGCCAATGATCTGTTTCGAAGCATAAACTGGACGTCGGTGGCCATTCACACGACCGAGGCCACTCTGAGAATAACAATAACGTGCGTCAGCACTGCGGGCAGCTAACTCTAACTGCCAATGATCTGTTTCGAAGCATAAACTGGACGTCGGTGGCCATTCACACGACCGAGGCCACTCTGAGAATAACAATAACGTGCGTCAGCACTGTGGGCAGCTAACTCTAACTGCCAATGATCTGTTTCGAAGCATAAACTGGACGTCGGTGGCCATTCACACGACCGAGGCCACTCTGAGAATAACAATAACGTGCGTCAGCACTGCGGGCAGCTAACTCTAACTGCCAATGATCTGTTTCGAAGCATAAACTGGACGTCGGTGGCCATTCACACGACCGAGGCCACTCTGAGAATAACAATAACGTGCGTCAGCACTGCGGGCAGCTAACTCTAACTGCCAATGATCTGTTTCGAAGCATAAACTGGACGTCGGTGGCCATTCACACGACCGAGGCCACTCTGAGAATAACAATAACGTGCGTCAGCACTGCGGGCAGCTAACTCTAACTGCCAATGATCTGTTTCGAAGCATAAACTGGACGTCGGTGGCCATTCACACGACCGAGGCCACTCTGAGAATAACAATAACGTGCGTCAGCACTGCGGGCAGCTAACTCTAACTGCCAATGATCTGTTTCGAAGCATAAACTGGACGTCGGTGGCCATTCACACGACTGAGGCCACTCTGAGAATAACAATAACGTGCGTCAGCACTGCGGGCAGCTAACTCTAACTGCCAATGATCTGTTTCGAAGCATAAACTGGACGTCGGTGGCCATTCACACGACTGAGGCCACTCTGAGAATAACAATAACGTGCGTCAGCACTGCGGGCAGCTAACTCTAACTGCCAATGATCTGTTTCGAAGCATAAACTGGACGTCGGTGGCCATTCACACGACCGAGGCCACTCTGAGAATAACAATAACGTGCGTCAGCACTGCGGGCAGCTAACTCTAACTGCCAATGATCTGTTTCGAAGCATAAACTGGACGTCGGTGGCCATTCACACGACCGAGGCCACTCTGAGAATAACAATAACGTGCGTCAGCACTGCGGGCAGCTAACTCTAACTGCCAATGATCTGTTTCGAAGCATAAACTGGACGTCGGTGGCCATTCACACGACCGAGGCCACTCTGAGAATAACAATAACGTGCGTCAGCACTGCGGGCAGCTAACTCTAACTGCCAATGATCTGTTTCGAAGCATAAACTGGACGTCGGTGGCCATTCACACGACCGAGGCCACTCTGAGAATAACAATAACGTGCGTCAGCACTGCGGGCAGCTAACTCTAACTGCCAATGATCTGTTTCGAAGCATAAACTGGACGTCGGTGGCCATTCACACGACCGAGGCCACTCTGAGAATAACAATAACGTGCGTCAGCACTGCGGGCAGCTAACTCTAACTGCCAATGATCTGTTTCGAAGCATAAACTGGACGTCGGTGGCCATTCACACGACCGAGGCCACTCTGAGAATAACAATAACGTGCGTCAGCACTGCGGGCAGCTAACTCTAACTGCCAATGATCTGTTTCGAAGCATAAACTGGACGTCGGTGGCCATTCACACGACCGAGGCCACTCTGAGAATAACAATAACGTGCGTCAGCACTGCGGGCAGCTAACTCTAACTGCCAATGATCTGTTTCGAAGCATAAACTGGACGTCGGTGGCCATTCACACGACCGAGGCCACTCTGAGAATAACAATAACGTGCGTCAGCACTGCGGGCAGCTAACTCTAACTGCCAATGATCTGTTTCGAAGCATAAACTGGACGTCGGTGGCCATTCACACGACCGAGGCCACTCTGAGAATAACAATAACGTGCGTCAGCACTGCGGGCAGCTAACTCTAACTGCCAATGATCTGTTTCGAAGCATAAACTGGACGTCGGTGGCCATTCACACGACCGAGGCCACTCTGAGAATAACAATAACGTGCGTCAGCACTGCGGGCAGCTAACTCTAACTGCCAATGATCTGTTTCGAAGCATAAACTGGACGTCGGTGGCCATTCACACGACCGAGGCCACTCTGAGAATAACAATAACGTGCGTCAGCACTGCGGGCAGCTAACTCTAACTGCCAATGATCTGTTTCGAAGCATAAACTGGACGTCGGTGGCCATTCACACGACCGAGGCCACTCTGAGAATAACAATAACGTGCGTCAGCACTGCGGGCAGCTAACTCTAACTGCCAATGATCTGTTTCGAAGCATAAACTGGACGTCGGTGGCCATTCACACGACCGAGGCCACTCTGAAAATAACAATAACGTGCGTCAGCACTGCGGGCAGCTAACTCTAACTGCCAATGATCTGTTTCGAAGCATAAACTGGACGTCGGTGGCCATTCACACGACCGAGGCCACTCTGAGAATAACAATAACGTGCGTCAGCACTGCGGGCAGCTAACTCTAACTGCCAATGATCTGTTTCGAAGCATAAACTGGACGTCGGTGGCCATTCACACGACCGAGGCCACTCTGAGAATAACAATAACGTGCGTCAGCACTGCGGGCAGCTAACTCTAACTGCCAATGATCTGTTTCGAAGCATAAACTGGACGTCGGTGGCCATTCACACGACCGAGGCCACTCTGAGAATAACAATAACGTGCGTCAGCACTGCGGGCAGCTAACTCTAACTGCCAATGATCTGTTTCGAAGCATAAACTGGACGTCGGTGGCCATTCACACGACCGAGGCCACTCTGAGAATAACAATAACGTGCGTCAGCACTGTGGGCAGCTAACTCTTACTGCCAATGATCTGTTTCGAAGCATAAACTGGACGTCGGTGGCCATTCACACGACCGAGGCCACTCTGAGAATAACAATAACGTGCGTCAGCACTGCGGGCAGCTAACTCTAACTGCCAATGATCTGTTTCGAAGCATAAACTGGACGTCGGTGGCCATTCACACGACCGAGGCCACTCTGAGAATAACAATAACGTGCGTCAGCACTGTGGGCAGCTAACTCTAACTGCCAATGATCTGTTTCGAAGCATAAACTGGACGTCGGTGGCCATTCACACGACCGAGGCCACTCTGAGAATAACAATAACGTGCGTCAGCACTGCGGGCAGCTAACTCTAACTGCCAATGATCTGTTTCGAAGCATAAACTGGATGTCGGTGGCCATTCACACGAAGTGCGGCTCTGAAGAAGTAACGTGCGTCAGCACTTGCTGAACTTAACGAGCGCCATTGTACTCGCTTGAAATATATCGTGAAAACAGCACCGATTGCTTGACGTGATTAAAAGTCGGTCTACAACCAGTCTTGGGTAAGTTACTTTTAAGAAGCTAATTTGTTACAGTTACAGTTACTTTTCAGAAAAAACGTAGCGAAGTTACCGTTACAGTTACCGCAACAATAAGAGTAACTCGTTGACAGTTACTAGTTACTTTTAAAAAGTAACGACGTTACTTTTCAGTTACTTTTTTATAACACAAAAATTAGGAAAAACTGGAAAACGACCCTCACAATAGTTTTATTGCATAAAATGAAACAGAAGTACGCTTTTTACTTCATATTGTAACTTAGCGAGCAGTTGCTTCTCGAAATTAGTGTTAGAAAGTTTCACGCCAGAGTAGTGGCGCTAAATCAAAATGCGAAACATGCGCAGCATGCCCTCCACGTCGTATTGTTGTTTACACGGTTGATGCCACTCCGAGAATAACAATAACGTGTGCAGCAGTGTAAGCAACTAACTCTAACAACTAATGATAGTGTTTCGAAACACTAAACGGGACGTCTGTGGCCATTCACACGTACTGAAGCCACCCGTGGCGATAACAGATACCTTGATGTTAGCACAGTGAAGATCAAATCTACACGTGGCTAGTATTCGGTTCGTGAGCATATAGCGACGTCAAGAACGTTCCCTTAAGTTTGTGCAACGGCCAATTATGACTCTCGTAGTGTCGGAACAAACAATTCGGAAAGTGCGAGATGTGGCTAAACAGCCTCGTTCAGTGGTATGTATGGAGCAGGCTGCCCTGTAGCGACAAAAGTAACGTCGTTACTGTCGTTCTTCAGAAAGGGGTAGCTCGCATACAGTTCCTAGTTACATTTTAAGAGGCGCCATTGTTACAGTTGCAGTTGCAAATATAGTCGCAAAATTACAGCACCGATTGCTTGTAACGTGTTAGTACCCAAGTCTGGCTACAACACTGATGAAGAATTGGTGAGAGGACGGAGATCTTAGGAATGCCAATGCCATTAACTGGGCCTAGTTCAGTTCGACTCAAGCTTGGTATCGTCCGTCTTGCAGAAACGCTGCGATGAGGTGATGCGGTCTTCCATAGAGACCTCAGTTTTGAGCCTCCCGGACTAGTGCAATGTAGAGGATTTAATCAAACCTTTTTAAAGCCGATAAGAACCATGATGCACAGATTGCTGCCTGACTTGTTGCCGAGGACAGAGTTGTGAAGTACTGAAAGGTCGTTTTTGAGTGCTTGGGTGGCTTCTAAAACAGGTTTAGAATGAATGGAGGTATTTCTGGGTTTTGTGATGCTATAGTCTGTAACAGGCCTAATCCCATTTTCCGTTGGTGCTGCTGTAGTGCCCCCATCAGCTGGCCCAGGGGTCAAATATATAGTGCAGGTCATGATTTGGGGTCCCTTCTCACAGCCGGATGAAGTGAGTCGCCTCCTGGAAGGTCTGGGGATGTACTGTTGGAGCGGAATTGTAGGATCAGTCTAATGGGCTGCTAAGAAGTTATCCCATACGACGAATCATGCAGAGCCCTTTGAAGGCTGAGGTCTAAGGCTTGCAACGAGATCAGATAAGTAGGTGGTCGCTTCCCACTGTCGGTGTGCACTTGCCATACCCCTCGGCTTCGGGAGCCCCACGCTAACCCTTAGCTCTCAGGCCTGATCCCGCTGTACTCGTCATAATTTTGAACCAATAACGCCGATGACGAGCCCATGTTGTCCAGTCCAGAACAATTTCAAATTTGCCTGATGGCTCCTTATCTAATTCCAGGTCGTGAACTTTAACAGCAGAGGGACGTAAAATTAATTTTCTTTTTTTTGTTCAGAGGGCATTTTGTCTGGCAGTGGGTATCTAAAAATGATGCCTGCGATAGTGTTTAAGTAACGCGGCTCGGAAACAGGCTTTTTGTGCGGTGCCACTTATTTCATCAAATGACATTTCCCCGACAGTTCGTTCCATCAACGCTGCGACGTTTTATCAACAAATTGTTTCATCGACACTCGTTCATCGACATATCTTGCTATGTTTCGTTGACAACATTTTTGTTTGGTTAGGGGTGCGCTGGTTTGTTGGTGAGCAAGGGTACGGGTACATGCATGGGGCAGGACCACCCTTACACGCTGCTGCGAAGCGGCATGTACAGGTGGGCTCGGTGGGTCCACCTTTTTGAAATGAACTGCTGGAGACTGTCGCCGCAAAGCGTCGTGAACTGGGTGGGTCGGATAGATTAACATGTGCCCCAGTGATAAACGTACAACAAAATGTTCCTACAGCGTGCAATTTGTGTGTAGATGAAACTTCACAGCACAGTGTGGTAGTATCGATGAAACAATCAGTGTCGATGAAACGAGAGTCGTAAAATGTTGATGAAATATGTGTCGATGAAACGACAGGGACCCTTCTTTCCGATGGTTTCATGAAAGCTCTGACAATGAGGACTTCGAAGTTGCCTCCAAGAAGCTCAATATGTTTTTTACACGAGTCTGTCTTTGCCAAGGTAGACCAGAAAGATGATGGCAGACTCTGAAGAGCTCGTTCGCGGCTACGGCCTGGTATAATGCAGAGATAAACATACATCAGAAATGTAATTAGGCGGTTTGAGCTGTTGCTTGACTCAAACATTGTTTTTTTTATTGTTACAAAGACAAATCATTCTGCCACTTGCATTCGGACCAAAATCAGGACATCTGAGTATTCGGTATGTTTTCGATTTTTGATTTAAACAAAAATTGCACATATAAGAAAGCCACAATTAATGAAGCGGGAAGCTGCCCTTGCAATCAATTTTTACTGACATACTTTTCATCTTTTACAAAATATGAAACAAATGCTGCGATCTAATATTGTGGACACATTTTCCTTCTAAAGTAAATTGGAAAAGTTGGTGCGTGTTTACCGGTAATACCCCAGGCCGCGACGCGACGCGAGTGGGGGTACGCGCGTCACGCACCCGGGTTTCGAAGCATACAGTACACATACGACTGACAGGGCGTCTGAGAGCAAACAGAACGTTCGGAAGCATTTGAGAGAACCAAATCTGCTTCCCTCAAATTCTCTGATATTTTTTCCAAAAGAAGACATCAGCTTCTTAACGTCCAAAACAATATCAATTAAACGTTTGTAACATACGCATCACTGGCTTTATCATTTGTATGCCACATGTATGTAACAGCTCATTATTGTCAACGAGGGTGCACCCGCTGGTACTATCGCAGTCATAGATTAGCGTGCAGCTGATTGCGACGCGGAAACTTGACAAGGACGCCACGTTTCAAAGATGAATACATACTGCTTCGAATGCGTCATTTCAGTAGACAGACTATTTATTAAGGCCGGAAAAGATACGGTCGAAATCAGGTGAAGACACTTACTGTGTTCGCGGTTCACTTATGCCCCTCCCGCACAGCCCACTACACTTCTAAAGAAGAGTTTGGTGACCGCTGCATTTTAACGTCGCTCCACGGAAACCACTGCGAAGAAAAGCCGCTGCCGTCACGATGTTGAGGCGGAACCTGAGGCAGAGAAGCAGACAGCGTTCGACGTATGTACGATGCCAGGCCTTACTTCCGCATCGAACTTTTCGATGGCAATGCTATCGCTGGATTTTCACGCTGTCGCGCAGAACCTATTGCGAATCAAAGTGGACGCGGTTACGACTTAGCGACGTATGCTCAGGTTAGTGAAAACCCGCGTTAAAAAACAGAATAATTGCTGCAAGATACTGGAGTCGTAGAAAATCTGCCCGGCAGCCATGTTGAAAATATTCATTTGCCAAAACAAGATTGGTTTGGGCAGGTCGTGACGTCACGGAAACAACGGGACGCGATTGGTGGCGGAGGAATACAAAATTCCCTTTGAGGGGCATTTGCCGCTACCTTCTTGACTTGTAACCGACTATAGAAGAAGAGGAATTGTAGATTTTGCAAAAAATGAGAGACGTGCAAGTTTAGTCCTTCCTTGCAATGTGTAGAGATTTGATTTCGGTGAAGTTTCGCTTGATGTCCGTAAGTAGTCGTGAGCTATGAATCCAAATGCTTTGATTTGAACGGCTTCAAGTTTGCTAAAGGGTGGTTTCAGATAAGATCGACCAAAGGGTTGCTAGTCGACATTTTTAAATAAAATTATGTTTTTATATGCTATTGTCTAGTGTCTGGTTTAAACGAATCCAAACTTAGTTTTGACCAGAAAAAATATTTGGGGACAGGAAAAATCGTAAAGCATGAAGAGGTGGACAGTTGCATTAACGCGCACTGATAAAGGGGGCACGTTTGAGAGTGAATAACTAAAACGATAACATTAGGAGAATTTCAATACTTTTTAGACGCAAACTACGGGTACAGCTTCCTTGTAATATATAGTAATAGTATTTATTTACATTGCTTCTATTTTTATAAAAGTTGCCAAACATGCCTGCTCGAACGACAAATGGCAATATTTGGAGGTCTGTATCTCATGAAATAATTTAATCATTATTATATAATTTGCAGATAGTATTCTACTAATATATGGCTATCATTTAAAAAATAAATAAGGCATCTGAGTTATACAATAGTTAGGATATATTTAGGCAAACATGAGAAAACAATCAAACAAAGAAAAATTCAGATGCAAATAAAAAAAACACCACCTTCGATTTTTTTAAAATATGGGTACCCTGTTATACTGTATTTCGGCATTCATATCTATTAAAAACATGTTGCATCATTTTATTGAGAAAGAAGAAACAACTCCCCAAAGTAGGGTCCTTTTTAAAAGCCTACACTTAGCAGTGTCCTATAAAAGAAGTGACTCTGAGTTCCAGTTTCATGAAACCAACACACATTTTTTATATATTTTTATTCAGATGAGGTCATTGATAACTATAGAAATCGTTCACAGACTAAAATTTAGGAGAAAATACTGTGTACAAATAGGTATCAGTCCGAAGAAGTTGTTATTAATTTCAGCTTACATAGACTGGGCATCGAGCTGGATCCTTTCAACCTCGAAAGGTCCCATCGCTTAGGACGCTTCACTGAGAACAAATCCCGCCCTATAATTGTCAAGTTGCTACGTTTTAAAGATAAGGAATCAATCTTGGCGGCCGGTCACAAACTAAAAAATAATACTTTCGCCGTCCGCGAAAACTTTTCTGAATCAGTTCGCTTAGCGCGCGGCAAGTTATACCAGTTTGCAGAGCCGCAAAACGTGCCCTTTAAAATCCGCTTTGATAAACTTCACATTCATAGCAAGCGTTACATTTACGATCCGATTAGTGACTCCGTAAAGGAGCTTGAAGCATAACTAAATGGGAATAAAAAAAAAACGCATCTCGACACCAAACAACTGTCGGATCAAAACTACAAACAATCGCAGTCTCATGTTGTTACTTTTACAAATGTTCGTAGTTTCCTGCCTAAGAAAGATGAAATATGCAGTCTTCTCGACGACTGCAAATCCGACTATAGCTATATTTACAGAAACTTGGTTAAAACCGGACGTTAACGACGATGAGCTTTTTTATTCGAACATGAACTTTTCTGTATATCGTTGCGATCGGCCTCGGCAGCGTGGTGGTGGCGTCCTTGTGGCCATAAAAAAAGAAATGCCTTCATTTTACGTTCAACTATCTTGCGATCTCGAGATATGTTGTGTTTGTCTTTCATCGCAGTTTAGCAAAACGCTTCTTGCAGTGTGCTATAGGCCCCCAGGTTTTGGCTGTTCTTTTGTTAATAAACTACATACTTCCCTAAACGAAATCACGGTACGATTTCCCAAAGCGAATCTTTTACTGTTCGGTGATTTCAACTTCCCTGAAATCAACTGACAGTACCTCACATCTGCGTCACGTGATTCTAAGCACTTACTTGACGTTTGCATGTTGTTCAATCTTAGTCAAATGATCGACAAGCCTACCCGTGATGATAATATCCTTGATTTAGTCCTTGTATCATCGCCCGATCTTGTGCAATCTACTGTTTACATGCCTGGTCTTAGCGACCATAGAATAATGAATATTTTGATAAAACTGCCTGTTCTAGTTAAATCGCCCATGTCTAAGGTCATACGCGATTTTAATAAAGCTGATTACGCTGGTATTAATGCTAAGCTCACAATCTTTTTGACGTCTTTCTATCTTCTTTTTCGTCGCGGTCCGTAGAGGACAATTGGTTGTTATTTAAGCAAAAAGTTACTGACCTGATCAACTTACATGTCCCCTTGCTGCGGATTCGTGGAGATGTTGGGCAACCATGGTACAATAAAAAGCTGAAATCAATTGATAACAAAAAGAAGCGCCTTTTTCGAAAAGCGAAGACTAGTGGTTCTCCTTCTGTGTGGAATAAGTATTTTCAGTGCCTAAAAGAGTACACTGCGTTAATTAAAACTTTCAAGAAGTATTTTCATCAGGACTTGCCCAACATTCTTCGAACCAACCCTACTAAATTTTGGAAAACGATTACACCCAATCCTAGTATGCAGTCCCTTGAGCTAGTTGATAAGGGCGGTGTCGTTGTGCCCGGCGAACTTGCCCCGTCAGTAATGAATGATTACTTTTCTTCCATCTTCACAACGGAGCAACCAGAAAATATTCCCTACCTCCCTCTACTTCCGTTTTCCAAAATGCCTCCGATCACTGTCTCTGCATCTGGAATTTCTAATCTTATAGATAAACTGAAGGTATCTTCTGCCCCGGGACCTGATACAATTTGCTCAAAAATACTGAAGAACACGAGAGACATCTCCTGTCTATTTCTTCAGCTAATTTTTAACCAGTCATTGTCAGACGGCTGCGTTCCAACGGACTGGAAGATTGGGCGGGTCATTCCTGTCTTCAAAAGCGGTGATCGATCTCTTCCTGATAACTATCGTCCCATATCGCTCACATGCATTGCATCGAAGCTTTTAGAGCATATCATACTCTCTAACGTTATGAATCACCTAACCTGTAATAACTTTTTTTCCAAAACCAGCATGGTTTTCGCCAGGGTTATTCCTGCGACACCCAACTTTTTGAATTTTCTCACGACCTACACACTAACCTTGACTCGCTCTCTCAAACGGATGCCATCTTCATAGACTTTTCCAAAGCTTTCGATCGGGTTCCTCACCTACGCCTACTCGCAAAACTATCACGACTCAATATTGATCCTGAATCGTATCTTGGATTCGCAGCTTTCCTCATCCAGAGTCCAATATACAGTCGTCAACACTTTAGAATCAAACCTTACCGATGTTTTGTCTGGGGTCCCACAGGGCAGCGTCCTAGGTCTGCTTCTTTTCTGGATCTTTATTAACGACCTTCCAAATTCTATCACCTCTAACATACGTTTATTTGCTGATGATTGTGTCATTTATCGCCAAATAAATTGTTCCTCCGATCACCTTCTTCTTCAGAAAGATTTCGATATTATAACCAAATGGTGTGATCAATGGCTAATGTTACTAAACCACTATAAATGTAAGTTTGTCTGTTTTTCTCGAAAACATTCTTCATCTCTTTTCAAATATTCTCTAGGCTCATCAACAATTGAGTGTGTTTAATCGTAGAAATACCTTGGCGTTCATTTTTCTTCCCGTATGTCTGGGACCCTCCACATTGACTCCATACACGCCGAAGCTTCCAGAACGCTTGGTTACATTCGACGTTGTCTGCACTCAGCCCCTCCAGCTTTGCGCCAGCTGGCCTACGAAACTTTTGTGCTTCCGAAGATTGAGTATGCTGCTGCCATTTGGTCCCCACACCAGATTTACCTCATTAACACCTTAGAATCTATTCAGAATCGTGCTGCCCGACTCATTCTTTCTAATTATGAACGCACTACCAGTGTGTCGGCCATGAAGGCTTCCTTATGCCTCCCCACTTTCATTTCTCGCCGAAAAATATCACGCATCTGTCTTTTCCAGAAGATTTTTTATTACCACCCTCTACTCAGACAGTCTCTACTGTTAGAACCGCATCGTTCATCCCGACGACTTTGTAACTCCCTTAGTGTACGTAGCATCCATGGTTCCACTGTCACTTTTAACAGCTCGTTCCTTTCCCTTGCCATAATAGAGTGGAACAATCTACCGGACCATGTAGTGCTCATCAGTGACCCCGACCTCTTCAGACATGCTGTATCGTCTATATTTAATATGTAATCAGTGCGATGCTCCTACCTATGGCCAGTGCTCAGCCACATCTTGTTTCTATGTTTTGTTTTTTTGTTTTTATCGTATAAAAGTTCTAATTGTGTGCTTCTTTGTATTGCCCCCCCCCCTTATGTAATGCTCCTGGCGGGGCCTTTAAGGGATAATAAATGAAATGAAATATTACGGACTAGTGATCCGAGAAACGATCATGCAGCCATCGGCCACTAGGAACTTTGTTTACTTTATTCTCCTGCGACACTACATGCACTTCTCCCTTCCCCTTTATCTCCATCTCTTTCTCTCTCTATCTCTCATATATATATATATATATATATATATATATATATATATATATATATATATATATATATATATATATATATATATATATATATATATCCCTGATTTATATCCAGAACAAAAACATATTCAAACATTCCTTGTCTGCGTGATAGTGTTCTGTGGCTAGCAAAAATCATTTCCTCGCTAAGCTCACGATTATGGCGCAATTGTTGCCGGACACCGCAGACCACACTCGTCACTAGTTCTGGCAAAACGGCCAATACAATCTGTTTTCGCATTTCCAAGCTCGCTGTCAAGGACAAGGGTGTTCGCTTCAACCAGCAAAATATGGCCGCCGACGCCTGTTTACTGAGCAGTCATGCCTGCCGCCATCTCACTCGCTGGTGTCACGGGCTATAATATCAGTCACACAGGGGCACACCAACCGACAGCAGAATCCCCAAATACTCGAGCCTCGCGTAAATACAAGAGAGTGTAAACGCTGTCGCCATGTTAACGTAGTATGACTCCCCCCTCCCCCTTCCCCCACCGGGGGACTGCAGTACGTCTCCAACGGCTCAGAGGTTATTCACCACCCGATCGCCAAACACGCATCGGAATGTACTTCCTGCTCGGCCGTCCTTCCCTCTACTAAAATAATCGGGGGTCACAACTCGAGGTAAGGTCGGAAGATACTAGAAGCCTTCGCCATGTGTCGATCCAAGGACAACATCGGCTCCCCATCCATTGCCCTTTCGAGGAAAGAGATAGAAGGAAAGAGATAGAAGGAAAGAGAAAGAAGTTCGTGTTTGTCCGTTTCTTCTTGTTTTCTTCCTCAACTTTAATTAAAGGGTGTGTGTGTTTTCGTTGTTGACACCAGCCGGCGATAAGGCACTGCAGGCGGTAGCTCAAGACAGCAAGGGGTAATCCGAGTGACCATCAACGTAGCGCCGCCGCCCACCCCTCGCGAACCGGTCACCGACATGGCTCAGGCTGTAATGAACCACTTGGTAGAAGCTAGGGTGCTTTCATATCAGCGCGTCGATAGGGACGACTATGCGATTCCGGAAAGTCTTTTTCAAAAGCCACTGACAAGTATTTTCTGTCTGGACACTCTCCCTCTTTTTTCCTTTGACGTGGATCAAGCTTTGCTGACTGCCTCAGTTCTGATCTCTCTTTTCAAATGTACGTTTGCAGTGAGTGAGCTCCTCAGCCTCGGACTTGTCACTTGTGCAGCCTCTTCAGTAGTTCTTTCACTTGGCAACTATATGGCATCAGTTTGGGTTTAATTTCTATTATTTATGTGTGCGTTATGAAGACGTCCTGGAGCTCCGAACGAGTGTTCTGTGCAGATTACTTTTGCAAGCACAAAAAGACTATACCAAAGAAGCGGAATTTTCGAAGTGTTGGCGAGTTGGACCTAAACTCGTTGAAGCAAATTCTTCCACCTGACTGTTCCACCAAAGTGAGTGCGACGGACTACCTGTGCTACCATTGCTTCATGCACATCACTAAGGAGATCTCGATGCGAAGCCCAGAGCTGTGCTCTGACATGTTTGTGCCAGCTGAAGATGCAATTGAAGATCTAAATCACAGCTTACTACCTACAGATTTGTCGCCGCTAAGACAGCCAAGCGTCGTAAGAAGTCGGGACAGGCCTACCTATGTCAAAAGAAGGCAGACAGAACTGGAGCAGGTTGCTGTCAAGAATGTACGCTCAAGGCTACGTACTGCGTACGACAGAGACGCACCATCGGGGTCGTCCGAACCAACATGCTCCACATGCACTGAGTGGGTGGACAACTTTCGGCAGGCCTTTAAAACCGCCACCTCTCTCCGGGAACGTTGTCAACTGCTTACGCTCCAGCCGTCCACACTGACGAAGAATGAGGTTCAAAAGATGATTCCACAGGCCTCAATGTACCTCATCAGTAAATCCCGAAAACTCAAGGAAAATCATGGCGTGTGGTATGAGCCGGATCCTTACACGAGGTGCAAGGTGAGCCCTGAGAACGTGTCTGCTGCCCTAGAGTACTTCACGTAAGACGAGCTACAATGTTCGCGCCAAAGTCCCAACCAGAAGACGTCATCTCTGTCATGCTCAACGGAGAGAAAACGTTCGTGCCAAAGCGCTTCATGACACGCTCAATCCGAGAGGCCTTCCGTATATACAAAGACAAGCATCCTGATTCCGGTGTCGGGCTAACGAAATTTTATTCGTTGCGCCCTAGATGGGTCCAATGTATTCCACACCAGGAAGTGTGCGTTTGTGTGCGCTGCGCCAATTATTACCTTTGTACTGCCGCTCTAGCAAAACTAAACAGGCTCAACATTTAGCACCGGTGAAATGAACACGGAATTTCTGTGCGACCCAGCAACAGGACTGTGCCTTCAAGGAGACTGTGATCACTGCCCGAAAGGCCAGTCTCTTACACTCCAGGAACTTGATATCCCGGAGGATGAAGAGATTGTGCTTGCAACATGGGAGTCCGGCGACCTTGTGAAAAAAACATTGGAACCTGAGACTTTCCTAAAAGTCATCCAAGTGACGGTTGGAAGTTGGGTATTTCATAACCATATCCGGCAAACGCAAGGTAAAGCGATCTACGATGAAAAACAGTGCATGCAACGCGGGAGAATTGTCTTTCATTTTGACTTTGCTGAAAACTGGACCATCGTGCTTCCTGACGAAGTGCAAGCATACCACTGGAGAAAAAAAACAAGTCTCGATATTTACATGTGTAGTGACGACAAGAAAATCTACAAACAGCTTTGCTGTTTGTAGATTTGAGGACCTGTGTCACGACGACGCTCACGCTTGCTTGGCTCTAGAAAAAGTGAAGGAGTGGGTTGAAGACAACGTTGCGGTATACTCGTACGTGACGTACGTAAGTGACGGGGCCGCCAGTCATTTCAAGAATCGCTACCAGCTTCACCAGTTTGCAAAGGATGAGTGCCTACAAGCCCAGATGGATTATTTTCTGCATCTGGACATGGGAAAAACACATTTGACGGAGTTCGCGGACTCGTGAAGCACCAGGCCACGCTGAACAACCTGAGAGAACGATCAATAAGCGCAATTCAGACGGCCAGGACAATGGTGAGCGTTCTATCAAAGAAACTGAAACGCGTGCATCTTGTGTATCTGTACGAAAATGAGGTTGTTCGGTATCGTGAACAAAAAAAAAAAGAAGAGTGGCTGACGGTGCGTGCCTTCCCTGGCATTCAGTCTTGGCACGTGTGGCGGCTCAGCAAGTCATCAACAGAGTGGACATGCAACGTATATGTAGCACGGACAGTGGGATCTGCTTGGAAGCAACTTCATTAAGTGGGTACAGCGAGGAAAACCTTGGCGTAAAGTGCCGAATTTGAATTCCCAAGGACTGCTCCTTTTGAATGTAGGGACATCTTATTTATCACACTTTTCTTCACGGGGTATTTAAGTTACTGTTTTAGTTGGTGGTTGCTAATGATTTTTATCTGATCACAATAAGAAAATCACAAAATGTTATCCTCGAGCAAGATAAAATATATCGGCTCGCCACGATTCATTCATACACCGAGAGCATCGAAGCTGCTCCAGTCAGGCACAATGGCATCCCTCACCTGAAATTGTAATCGGAAACACATAGCCAACCTAAACAATTTTAGTATTATATCTTTATTTTTGTGTGTGGAAGTAAAGTTTTTTTTTTAAATTCTAAATGTAAAATATCCCGGAAAGTAAAACTTCACACTGCATCATCTTTTCTCGAATCATTAGTCTCTAATATGATACCACTTTGTACACTTATGTAAAATGCTGTATATAGTTTCTCCTCCCTTTTACTGTGTGACCGATTGCTCTAGTTATCAATGGCCTCATCTGAATGAAATATATAAAAGATGTGTGTTGGTTTTATGAAACTGGAACTCAGAGTCACTTCTTTTATAGGACACTGCTAAGTGTAGGCTTTGAAAAAGGACCCTACTTTGGGGAGTTGTTTCTTCTTTCTCAATCAAATGATGCAACATGTTTTGAATAGAAATGAATGCCGAAATAGAGTATAACAGGGTACCTAAATAAAAAAAAATCGAAGGTGGTGTTTTTTTTTATTCGCATCGAAATTTGTCTTTGTTTAATTTTTTTCCATGTTTGCCTAAATATATCCTAACTATTGTATCACTCAGATACCTTATTTATCTTTTAAATAATAGCCATATATGAGTAGAGTAGTATCTACAAATTATATAATACAGATTAAATTATTTCATGAGATACAGACCACCAAATGTTGCCATTTGTCGTTCGAGCAGGCATGTTTGGCAATATTTATATAAATAAATATAATGTAAATAAATATTATAATTATATATTACAAGCAAACTGCACTCACAGTTTGTTGCGAAAAAGTATTAAAATTCTCCTAATTTTATTGTTTTAGTTATTCCCTTTCAAACGTGCCCCCTCCACCAGTGCGCGTTATTGCAACTGTCCACCTCTCCATGCCTTACGACTTTTCCTGTCTCCAATTTTTTTTTCTGGTCAAAACTAAGTGTGGATTCGTTTATACCAGACACTAGACAATGGCATATAAAAACATCAGTTGATATAAAAATGTCGACCAGCCACCCTTTGGTCGATCTTATCTGAAATCACCCTAAAAAGATATGCTTGATTAAGCCACCAAATGAAGTCAGCGTAGTCTGATTCAAATCTCAATAAATGTTTATGAGCAGTTAGGTTAATACAATTTTGGCTAATGTTTAAGCTACGTTTAATATATCCTAAGGATTTACAAGCACTGTCCAATATGGTGTTATGGTAATATCAGTTTTCCAGGACAGGTCAGCAGAAAATCTTACACTTAAATATTTGTACCTTTCACTTTTTTGAGAGGCAGTTCTAGTAATGTGTATTGCCGTATTGCTGGATTTCTTGAAGCAGGGAATGTTTGTAGTTCGCTTTTGATTCGATTGACTTTCAGCTGCCACATGTCACCAAAAGTGATGACAGATTTTAATTGGTACTGGACATTCATTAAAAATGTTAACCCAATTAATCGCCACCCCTTAATCGATTAATTAATCGATTAGTCGGTTTCGCCCATTCTCATGCATAATAGGTTTTAAAAAGTCAAAATTATATTTTTCGCCTTCGATGAATATGCGATACACTGCGCAATGCAGAATTTCGGATTATAAACCAACCTTAATGTGTAGTTGAAAGCAGTCGATTGCACCGACACTCACACATTATTATTCCAGCCGCAGAGGCAAAGACGTTCGTTGTTATTCTTTGGCCATGCGAACGCCTTTGATTGTTCAAAATAGACTTTGCTGCTCTAAACGGAAACTCACAGGGCGTTCAAGCGGCTGGGACACGTATAACCTTATCCACGTGTTTGGAGTTATAAGTCATGCGCCTGCAGTTTACTTTATGTCAAAACTTACGTTAAGTTTACCTTCATACAAGTATACTCGTCCAGGTTTGCGTGGGGAAAGCGTTAAATTTGTAGTTTTTGTTGTTTGTCAAAATTGAACCGATTTACCGGTTAAAATAATTAATCACGTTTGAAGCAATAATCGATTAATAACTAGGTTAATAGGTCAAGTGCCCAGCCCTAATTTAAATCCTGCTGTATTACTGAAGAATATTCCAGGTTAGTAACACTCCTGTGAATGACACAGCCGTCCGCAAGGAGCCTTATTAAAGAAGTGAGATGGAGAGGAAGGTCATAATTTTAAATAATAAATAAATTTGGGCTCAGAACCCTCACCTTCGGAATTCCTTACATAGCGGGAAGGGTGGGTCATTTGTCCTGACCAATATGAACAGCCTGTTTCCGCTTTATACTAGAAGGGTGACTGTTTAAATCTCAGGGATTATACCGATGTCATTTGTGAGGAACAGTGCTAATGAAAGAAAACGACATCAGTGGATTTATGGAGTGTTATTTGTTAGGTGGGCGAATAACAAATTAAACAAGCTGTATCGCACACGAATATCCATTCCTGAAAGCTTGATGATTGTTATACATTTATTATATTTTTATAAATATATCATAATGTGGGAGTAGATGACATGTTCCATGCTTTTGAAAGGCCCGTTATTTAGCAATATTGTTGTGCAATTTGAGGAATCATTTTTGTTTCCGGACTTCAAATAGGTGAAATTCTCCCAAGCCTCCAGTCGGTGGGTACAGTTGTTAAGTCGAGGGTTTGCTGAAATAGTCGACAGAGAAGGTGGAATGATGTGCGTTTAGTTAATTTCACAATATTTGGACAAATATGTTTCATCGCCAGAAGCTGAGTTACGGGACAGCTTTTTTTACATCCATAATACCTTTGGGTTAATTATGATCGGTGCAGTCAACTTAAGCCGTTTTACAGATTTGGTCACATGGAACTTGTTATTCTTCTAGGCCGTCAAAGAATAACAAGTTCTAGGGTATACACATCTAGGATATACACATATACCTAATAGTTATGTCTTAACAACCGTACCCACAGACTGCAGACTTGGGAGAATTTTATTCAAGGCATGTTAGTACTTCGTATATTCATTGCACAGTTTAGACAGAGCGTCATCTTTCCTAGGACATATGTAGTCTGCCAAAATTTGAGATGATTGGTAAATAACAAGTCAAGTAGGCTTTGTTTGTAATATTTGCTTCTCGCCTTTAATCTACTTTTGAATTCTCTCTGACAATTATAATGCTTTGCTAGATCCCGCTCAAGATTCGTCATTTCGCCTTCGCAAGGAGGCGTTTTCTTATTCATAATGCTTAAAACCCGACACTGTGGTGATAGAAAAGGTAGGAACGTTCAAGTCGAAGAAAAAGGCACAGAATGAGACGTGTCACACACTGCAAAAGCGTGTTTTTTTCTCTGTACCTTTTTCTTAAACTTCGATTCCTGTTTTTTTTTCATCACTAGAGTCTCGTGTTTTAAATTAATTAAAAACCGAGCTTGTTGGTGAGGTTCAATGTTGTGCTTTGTGCTCCATCCTATTTGCTTATTTTTCGTGAGTAAAATTGAACGTTGTCAACAAACTCATTTTTACATAATCGTGTCGGTCTTTGTGAGCTTATGTCCGAACCCCAACGGCGGTTTCAAAGTCTTCAATCCCGTAGCGTTCCTGGAAACGAACCCTTAACATTTTTTATCACTTTCCTTCCAAAATTTGTAGACGCCTTTGGGGGCGGTTCGGTTTCATGGTTTTTGTTCCCTACCAAAAAAAAAAAAAAAAAAAAAACCTATATAACTTTTTGCTGTATGGATTATGGAACTAAAGATCTAACTGGGATTGTTTTAGGAAAACTGAAATCAAGATTGCAGACAAATGAATAATTTCTGAAAACTTGAAATCTATCTTTAATTCAATATGATTTGCAGTTCCATAATCCAGTTAGCGAAATGTGTATTGTGTCTTGGGGTAGCGTTGCTAGTTGAAAGATGTCATGTTCTGTGCTCTGTGCTATTTGTTTGTTCTTTTCTGTGTAAAATTTGGTTTGAAACATCTTGATTAGCTATCACCAGCTCGCCTGCATACTCACTGTATTTTATTATTACATTTTTGATATTTATAAATCAGGTTTGATCAGCACTCGTCTTTAAAATATTATGATGTACAAAGCCTAGCTTTAATCGCTCAAGGTCATATTAAACAAGGGCTGGGTGCGGACGCCGATCTGTTCAAGAACACGAACCGACTTTACTGTATCTATACTCGAGGTGAAAAATACAATGTTGCTTTAAAAATTTTATTTTTGTAGTTGCATAGTACTGCCTTTATTCTTTTAGCCATATACCAAATCGCACGGGCAGAAGGAAGACGCAACCCGGTGGAAATGTATTTTTTATGAGGTTTCGGCGGATTAGATAATTGGTTTACAGCTTTGAATTTCTTCCTTGCTTATGCTACTTAATGTTTAAAGCGTTGCAGACAATAAAAAAGTAAGTATTTTCGGGTAGTGCACTGGCTCTCTAACAATAATTGGACAGCAAAGGAGAAACTAAATTTATGAGCGTAAAAATGGCAATAAAATATAAAAACTCAACACTATCGGCGACAAAGAAATAATGAGGCTTTTATCGGCTGTGTAAATTGTGCACTTCCGAACGTAGGACTCACAGAGTGGCAGGAGACCTAAGAGCAAGTGCTCTTGTGTCCTTGTCACGAACGCAAACATATTTTAACGCTCTAAAGCATCTGTGATCGCTTTCATAAGCCCTTCGGGTTTTCTCTCTCATTCGGTTGGGTTACTCAAAAAACAAAACGAATCTCGGATAAAGCTTACCGGACAAAAGCTCACCTGACAAAAGCTCACCTGACAAAAGCTCACCGGACAAAAGGTCACCAGACAGAAGCTCACTGGACAAAATCTCACCGGACAAGAGCTCCCCCATTTTTTCAGAGACCAGGACAAAAACTCACCTGGAGAAAATTTAATGTTGGTCTTAACACGCGTGCGGGCTACTTAGTGCATGCATGCGACACTAAAATGCAACGATAAATAAATCTGACAGGCGCATGGTTGGTTGATTAGAGTAGAAACAAGTGCATTTACCGATTGGTCAGAAGCGAATGCGGTCCCTTACTAGCTCCAACAGTCTTGTTAGATCTGGGTGTACCTGGAATTCCTGGAAAATATTTTTCAGACGATTCTGCAGGCGCAGAGTGGTTTTTCGCACCCGCTTCTCTGGGGGTTCACCTCTCCCGGCTTTTGTCAATGCCGCGGCAACGAGCGCCTGATTTTCCTGTAAGCATTCAATCAGCCTCCAGACACTTGGATAGGCGTAGGCGTGGCCGACAAACTTCTAGAACCCGGTATTCCATGCTTCGTAGGTGTTCTTCGATTGATAGACGTGCTGCGCTGCGAAGTGTTCTTCGTCCGGTGTTTATCTTGAAGAGTGGCGTTGTACTTATTACACCACTCCGGGGGAAACGCCGGTCGTCGCCGGCGCACAGTCAGGCAAAGGGAAGGATTCGCTCTGTGTGCCGCCTTAGAAGGAGCAGAAGCATAACGGAAGGGCCCGTTGACCCACGTGCAATCAAAGTAGTCCAGAAGGTAACCGATGTCACCGGTAGACGTTTTTGGTCTAGTAGGAATTATTCCTTCGAGCACAAACTGTGGTGGAAGGAATGCCAGCCTATCCAAAATCCCGCACAGCTTCCTAAATTGGTCATCTGTCTTGTACGTGTCCAAAAGGATCAACTCCCGTTCCTTCAAAATATTAAAAACAAAATCGCAACTCAATGGTTTGTATATTACAGTTTTGCTTCAGTTTCCCTTTCACATCACCCTGAGATAATCCTAGATTTGAAATACGTTTACGACGCTCGATGACAGAAAGAATTAAATTTTCCAAGCCATTCATTTCAAATAATACCCTGAATCCCAAGACACCCCATGCATTAGTAATGAAGAGACACTGTGCCTAACCTTTATGTGCGCGTTTCGAGTGACATAAGCACAATGAAAAAGCGAGGTCACCGAGGGGTGTATGCACTTCTTCGATCACCCTTCGGGTTCAATAGCTTCGGTTCACCAAGTTTCTTGGGCGTGGCACAACTACAAGGGTGCTCCGGCATAACTTGAGTAAAGCAAGCTTGATCTTCAGCTCCACTCAGTTTCAGTGACCTAAATTTTTGTCCCGAATTGTTGCTTCTCTGCCTGTTATGGCTTATCTGTCGACACCTTTCCATGGAATGGGATGCCAGTTATCCTAAAATGGTGTAATGCCCATCGCGTCCGAACTTTATTCAAACAAATGTTTCACCCAAACAGCAAAAAAAAAAAAAAAGAGAGGTGAGTTTTTGTTTGGGTCTGCGAAAAAACAGGTGAGCTTTTGTCCGGTGAGCTTCTGTCCGGTGAGATTTTTTCCGGTGAGATTTTTTCCGGTGAGATTTTGTGAGGTTATCAACAAAAACACGAACTTTAGACTGATTTTGCGACGTCTCCACAAATATGAAATAGCCATCCGACGAGACAGTTTGAGGCGACTGTACTGGTTCACTTTGTCCAAACCCACATTTCTTGGTGTCAGGAAAGGAAGACACCTTTATTTTTATCCTGAATAAAAAACGTGTCACCGGCCAAGGTGTGCTTAGCACTGCAACACAAACTGCCTCGATGAATGGTTTTTCTTAATGTCGGTGAAGACCGTACGTTCCACAGACCGCATTTTTTTTAATTGAACCCAAGAATCGAAAAGATTATTCATCGGTTTAAAAAAAAGAGTAGTGGTTCGGTTGGGCTCCGGTTCGCAGGAAAATGGCGTGTCTTTTTTGTTGTTGTTGAGGTTTTCGGTTTTCCTTCGGCTCGATACCCTCCCTTCAGCTTACCTCAAAGCCCATGATTAACGACCCCATAAAAAGAGTGAAGAAAGAAAATGAACATACAGGAACCAGAATAATCCCAAAACTGAATAAAACTAGAACAGTCGGTTTAGGGAGGGAGCACAGGGGATCTTCCCTTAAAAAGAAACTAAATTAAAGTTTCGATGTAAGCCAGTTGGTTCATTCTTGTGAATGGGTGATATAGCGCGGAATTCCTGTTCTAGTGTATTGCGTGCTGTATCACCAACTAAAAAAACAAAAACATTTGGAGTAAAGTTTTTTGAAGTGACCCCGCTAAAAACATAACCATCGGAAACATCGCTTGGAGTGTCCAGAAATGAATAAGAAATTGGAAGAGGGGCCCAAATCCCCATACAAAACAATAACTGAAAAAAAGGGAAACATGGCCGGACGACGGGCACAACGCTGGAAAAGAACAGAATCGTAGTCCTAGTCCTGAGGGAACCACCGGGAAAGAATGGCCGACGCTGAAAACCAAAATAGAAAGGGCAAAACAAAACCTTGTAGCAGCGCATTCTTAGTATAGAGCGCTAGTGTCTGCTGCGTCTGAGGAAGTAACAAGCGAAGCGCTTCCCACCTGGCCGGGAGGAGGGTGGTAAAGGCGGTCTGTTACCTCCTTTTGGTCCCCTTCGTTCCAAGAGTGCAGCATTTGCACACGATACCCAGCTAGAACCAGATGGTCTCTTCAGGGAGCAAACTGGAGTTTTACTTACAATCACTTCAGCCGCGAGTGCCTCAGCGCCCGCTTTGGTCGCGCCCTGCTCTGCACCCCTCCCGAAAAATGGCGGTGCATCTCAGCTGCTGCTCAGCTGCTGCCTTCGGCTGTTGCATGCTCTTCGGATGCCCTTTACACGTATCGTATGCTGCGTTCTCTTCTGGATTTGCCTTCGTTTCATCAAGTCGAGTGTTGCTTTATTAATGCTGTTAAATCACGAGAATCCTCCGACCATGGCACTTATTGTAAACATATGGTGTGTTGTGGAGAAAAGTGAAGCGTGGTTTCCTTATTGTAAAAATAAATAATGCCACGGGAAAAGAACGCATCGATTGTGTCTATTCCATATGTTCGCGGCGTGTCAGACGCAGTAAGGAGAGCCTTACGTCCGTTGGGCATAAAGACTGTGTTTAAACCTCATTACACTCTGGCGAATGTGTTCCCGAAGCCAAAATACCGCACCCCTGCGGACGTCCAGAGTGGGGTGGTGTACAAAGTGCAGTGCGGCGATTGTGATGCTACGTACATCGGCGAAACAGGAAGGAAGAGGACAACGAGACTGAAGGAGCACAAAAGAGACGTGACCAAGGCCACGCACGCGACCCGATCAAAGACTGAACTTGTAGACCATTGCTGGACGACGGGGCACACGTTTGACCTGGACAATGCGGCGACGTTAGGTCGAGACCAGCGGTGGGGCCCAAGGAAGTTACTTGAATCATGGTTCATCCGTCGTGACCCATCCGTGTGCAACACGAACCGTGGCTTCCTGCCGGACATTTACGTGGACATTGCTGATAAGTAGACTTCGTCTCACAGAGACCGTACGGCGCGGCCGGGGCCGTAGGCGAATCTTCCAGCCGGTTCGGGAGGAGGGGGGGGGGGAGTTACAGCCCCGCTCTCCTGGTTTCTTTCCCCCGTTCCTGTTTTGGGGCGGGTTGGCGGACGCCGTCCCGACCGGGGGAGGAGAGTACGTGTCTCGACCGGTTTGGCAGAGGCCGAAGGGGTGGGTGGGGGGGGGGGGGGGAGGGTGTAGTCCTGACCGGTTTCAGGGAAAGGGGAGGGGGGAGAGTAACTGGTTGACTGCTCGCCTCAGTTGTGTCAGTATGTACTGAAGATGCCACCTGCATAGGTGGCGAAACGCCTGTATTTTTTGTTATTAATCTGTTATGTTAAGTCGGAGTAAACCTTTTTAATAATGAATTCACCCGGCTTTTGGAACATTTTTGCATGTAAAAATAACGTACGCGTGGCGGAGTGTTTCAGAACTTATCATTATATGTTCCAAAAGTTATAAGCAATTGTCCTACGTTTTTCACGAGGAAATGGCGGCTAACGTGGTCCGCACATACATGGGTGTGAGGCTTCTGCTACAGGGAACGAGCCCTAATTATCATAATTGAAAATGTCAGAAAAGCGCTTATAACTTGAAAATCAGATAAAAGTGAGTTCAAAGACTTTGGCATCTGGTTCCAACCGTTAGCGCGTAGTCTAGTTTTACGGTGAAAACTTAAATACAGTCATCTTTCTATCCTAAAGGGTTTCATACCTTTTCAAATTTCAAATTTTTCTTTATTTTCTCTCCACTTGGAGAGGGCGAGGCAGTGAAAAAAGCAACTCAGTGTTTCTTGACAAAGCTCTGCCCCCCATATTGCAGCAGAGAAAAAAACCACACACACACACACTTACATTCTCACATAATATCTATAACATTATTAACATAATTACCAACAAACAACATTAGTATCAAAGACTGCGAAGAAAAAATAAGCTAAATCGTACAATCGTACAACCGGCGTCCGCCTTTCGTACGGTTCGTCATGAATCTGTAGAACGCTGCAAATGTTGCATTTAATGTACACCTAAAAATTTGGCGGTCATGCTGAACAGCTGTAATCAGTAATTTATCCCCCCCCCCCCCCATGCGCACATTCCCAGTTCATCAGTTGAGTTCATTAGGCCACCAGACCTTCTTAGGAGAGCAGAGACCGATTAATTTTGAAGTCTTTCCCATATTTTGAGTAATCAAGGTGTTTGGGCAGAGAAGGCGCGTTCACTCCGAGCGCTGGCTGACATGGGCCTCTCGCTTGAAAGTGTGCCGTGGTCACTGGACATTTCACGGAAGGCGAACATCTGTTCTTAATGCAGAATCTCAAGAACGTTGATTTCGTAAAATTTGGATTCAGCGCAATCCTAGAGACTTATATGTTTTTTTTTTTTGTCTTGTGTTCATCTTTCATTTACAGGTTGTTCTCGAGACAATTGGGGCGTAAAAAAATCGAATAAGTAAGCGAGAGAAAAGAGTGCCATGGAACTTTTCACAAAGCTTGTTTTAGGTGGTGCATTGATCATGCTCATAATCGATGAGTGCAAATGTCTGGAAAAAATAAAAATAAAGTAAGAACTTTTGTTTTCCTACGCGCAGAAGGAAAATGGAGCCAAACCGTCGGGCTGACGCTGCTACTTACATATGGCACCACATGATACAGAAGCATGAAATATTCTTGGAGATTACCACCCTCGAGCAGGCTCGGAAGATCCCAGCGTGTGTGGTACCATCCACGAATAGCAGCGTAAACCTGACTCTTTGTTTGCGTTTTTCTCCCACGCATAAGGTAAAAACAGACTTTTCTTTTCTAGAACTTTTCCCCAACAACCACCACTCCGCGAAATTTTAGTATAATAAAGGTACACCATAAGGGTTCTTTTATCAAACCTTTCATGGCACTCTGTTCATTGGCTTATTTGTGCGATTTGTTTTACGACACCCTGTACTCTAAAAAGCCCGTGCGTCTACTTTCCCGCACAAAACTCGGAGAATCAATCACCGCAACTTACGGAGGCAACTTAGCAAATGACGATGCCAAAACATGTGTTTAGACAAAAAAAAAAAAAAAACGCAGTCTGAGTTGTGACATTAAGCGATGCAAGCGTGACGTTTTGCATTGCTTAATCTCACAACGCAGACTGCGTTTTTCGGTATAAACATATGTTTCGGCATCGTTATTCACTGAGTTACCTCCGTACGTTGCGGTGATTGGTTCTCCGAGTGTTGTGCGGGAAAGTAGACGCACGGGCTTTTTTTAGAGTGTGTAAAGTACTACTCAGTGTATGTGTTGTTTCTCTTTACATTTATCCTGATGGGTGCTTTGATTGTAGTGTCGTCAATTCGGTAAATTCGTGTTATAATGGGGCAAAAGTAAACAATTCATAAACAATTTGCGACCGCATCGGGCAAGTACAAGCCCATTGCCACAAATATTTCTAGCACACCTTGAACAGCTGAGTTATGGCGCCATTTAGTGGGACGGCGGGAAATTATATCGGCAGCTCAGGGGCCAGCGCTTTGACATTGAATTCGTTTAATGCTCGCATGAGTAGGCCGGGATTACACGAGGACACATTGAACTGGTATCACACCGAGATACACTAAATTGGGTCACGTCAGAACGGGGACTCATAATCTGGACACTTGAAGAAAACATCCGTGAGTCAGGAATTTGGAGGCCGTGATTGGCCGGCGCCTCTCTTGACCCAGGCGCCGACCAGTCACAGAAGTCGAATTCCTCACCGACTATTTCGCTAAATGTCCAGATTATAGTCGCGGCTAACGCGTGTATATGCCGTGCCACATAAAGGCAAATCGATTATAAGCAGAATATCGTTCCCTAATCTTTTTTATATGAAACACCTTTCCATTTAGAGTGCCAAAAATATGCGGACCAGTGTTCCGCATATTTTTCGGTGCATATGGAAGGCCATTCCACCTGAATAAATGGAAATTGTTTTGCAAAAAGGTTACACTGCATAAGTGGATCTTATCTGGACGGAGATTAGGAGTTTCCAAAAACTCTTCCTAACGAATATTTATTTATTTATTTATGAATACTGCAATCCCTAGCCGGGATTTTAGTAGGGTGGGTTTGCAATGGTGAAAGTACAGAAACATATAACTGGCACAATAGCACAAGAAAACAAAACATAAAAGATGTACCATACTGAAAGTAAACAAATATGAAGCAAAGCCATATTAACTAAGGTGGGTGGCAATAATGTGAATGATGTCTACAAAACGACATCATAAGTCAGGTTATTATATTCAATTATTGTTCTTTGGAAAAAGAATATTTGAAGCAATTATTGCGTGTGCGGAAAGGAGTTATGGTTAAGTCATGCCTCTGTCTAGTCGCATACCCAGAAGAAAATGAAATTGCTTGAGATATATAAATTTTATAACGCGCTTTAATATGTTGAAGCAGAAACTTGAGACGCGAATGACGATTTCTTTGTGTTAATGGTGGTAAGTTGGCTCTTGCTGAAAGCTCGGTTACAGAAGTTCGTCAAAATCGTATATATAGCGAGGGGCCTTGTTCTGTACGCTATCAATTTTATTAATATTAGTCATAGTAAATGGGTCACAAATAATAGCAGCGTAATCTAACCAAAGCAAAATAAATAACGCACGCTCTTTGCACGTGCGACATATTCTGTGTTGCTCCGGATTAGGAAAATTATCAAAATAATTATATTTTGTTTTCTGATATTTTTTACAAGTGTGAACGAATTTTTTAGATTTTTATTCTTACAAGTTTAAACGAATCACAGAGTGTAGCAGTTTAAGGTAATAATGTGCTCAGATTTGAATCTGTATGGTTTCTCCGACCATGATGCTGGCTTACTACGGCCGAAGTCATTCTTGAGAAGATCTTTACAGGGGTTTGAAGCTCTTCCTTTCACGCACTTCGTGCGTGGAAGGGGCGATGTTCGTGGAAGTGAGTAGAAGTGCGCCGAAACGCAAAACAGTACCATGCCAGAAAAAAAAAGTCGTATGTTTCGCCCACAATGTGCTTGGAAACGAAATCGATAGCTGTAGCAACGACGTACAATACGAGTGGAATGATGCCGTCACTTACCTGAGGACAAAGTTGCGACGTGGTTAACTCTGACAGCCATTGTAGTTGGTGTCGTGGATGCCACTGACGGGCGCCAGGAGTGCTAGGTGATTTGTGAAGTGGGTAAGCGCGGTGGAAGTTTCCAATAGCATCCAACATTACGCGTAGCAAACGGATACCCACAAATTCGTATTTCGCAGAACGCGAGTAATGTTTGAAAACAACTCTTTCAAGCAGACGACACGGAATACTCTGATTTCGTCGAGGCGTTACTAGCGATGGGGAGGGGCTCCCCATCTTGGTGCTCAGCGGCCGATGGGAAAACACGACCTCCTGGACTCGCACCAAGGGCGGAGAGAAAGGGATTTCGCTAGCGGCGATGACAACCCACGAGGTCAAAATTTCTACAAAGTGTCACCCGTAAAGCTATCGCTGAAATATAAAATAAAAATAAACAGCCTAAATATGCAAACACAACAGAAAACAAAGCGACGAAGGGCTTTACCGCGCGCGGCTCTATTGTGCGGAAATTTAAGCGAGAAGTCGTGTACTCCGGTATGAATATTTGATTTTCTAATCCATCATTTGTCTCACGACGTGCATACGCTGGAGCCATGCGTGCAAAGAAAAATTGGATATCCCTAAGAAGAAATATATGGCACTCTTCATGTAGGTCCAGTATTAACCTCTTGCACAGCGTCGTAGAACTGCTGCGGCTGGTGCGGGATTAAAAAGGGCTTAGGATCGAAGAGGAGAAGAAATAAAGAAAGATGCCAGACAGCGAATTTCTTCCAGCGCCGTTTGTGTGGGAAAGTAGCAAAATGAAAAGCGCAGATGAACGCGGAGGCTACATGGTGTTTTCGCCGGTGGCCAAGCTTGGTAGCCCACATTTAGACACGAGCGCAAGAATCAAGCTTTCGTTTCGCAACGTCGCAATCGCAGCTCACAACGTGTGCTCAGACGATGTTGAGGACCAGGTAAACAAGTCGAGATTCCGGCACGCCGATTTGGTTCGCTTGAAGAGCCTGCCCTATTCGAAGGCGACGTATACGGGCGCCGTGAGAAAGCTGTACGGCCTTCGCTGGGGACGTCCACATTCTGTACAGGACAGCGGACAGCAACCGAGCCGTATTAGACTCACCGAGATCGATGGCGAGGCGTTGGATACTGTGTTTGCTTACGAGAGAAGTCACGCGGACGGTGTTTGGCGAGTACTTCAGGCTTAGGATGGCCTGCCGCGCGTCCGCTTTCTCTCCGGTAGACGCTAGAGCAACCCAGCGTACTCCGAAGGGAGAGCGAATAATGAGGCGTTTAGAGAACGCTTGAACCAGAGAAATGACATCTCAACAAGCTGCAGTCGGAAAATTGTCACCGTCTACATCCCCAGTGAACAGAACGCTTTTCGAAAGTCTCGTTCCCATTGTTAGGGGGTCTGAAAGATTGAAACACTGCAGAGTGGCGGAACAAGCGATACCACGGGATGTTTCTAACTACATCAGCTGGCAGTGAAGCGGCATTAGAAGAATTTGCAATGTTTCAATTTTAGTAAAGTTTCCCGTGTTCGCCATTCTGCAGGGATTCCGTCGAACAAAAACACATATCCGAAAGGGGTCCATATCATTTTCAGTGTCCGTGCGTATAGCGCGTGCTCTGCTTTCTCTTCGAAGTGAAAAGCATGTGCGTGCTGGGCAGTGGTGTTCGCACGATGGGCCGTAATTTTGCAAATTTAGACCATGGCGTTATACTGTACGCTAGAGATTCAACTGGCGCTAGTGTCTAAAAACTTCCGGTTTCAAATTTAAGTAGACAGCAACCAATCTACTTTTGCGGTGCTCCTGTGCAGCCCTTCGGGAAAACGCGCGTTCAGTTTGTCTCTTCTCCGGAGAATAACAGGAATTACCTTTGTTACTTGAGCTGTAGCGCATAGAAGGTAACTTGCTAGCATTAGAGAAGTGAAATTGGTTCAGTTAGAGTATTTTGTCTGATCAGTGAGCGATGTTTAACTTCCCAGTATTCCGGTCGAAGACCTATGCTCCACAAGTGTGCAACGACATGTGGCGAATCTATGTAAAAATAACCATCGAAAATAACGTAAGGCTTGTGAAGCAACATAATGACCCGGAGACACGGAAACAAAAAGAACGTACACCACACCGTCTCTGTTAAACGAGCGCCAACATCCGGTGACGCTGATATTGATAGCCTACGAGATTTATAGGTAACTAAAATGATCCCCATTTACGAGCGGTTAAAACGTGTATAACAGTATAATTACGCGCACCTTACAAATAATTTATTATTATTTTGCTGTATTTATCGTGCGGTAATTGTTTTCTGGCTTGTCCCTTTTCTTCAAGTTTTCGAGCAAGCAGATATGCGTTTAGGATGCTAGGACAAACTTTCATTTTCGCCCATACATGAGCAGCTGAGTGAATAAAACGAAGGTTTTATATTGCAAATTTCACTCATTACTCGACTTACTTTTGATCATCAATGCATGCAAAGGTAGGTACTGATCTAGTGCTATTGCGTAGTTTTTGACATCTTTCTTGATTTTCAAGGTGTTCTTCATTGCTTTGGCACGTGAACCTCCCTGCAGAAAGGCGCCGATGCCATGTTCGAGCTAACAGTGTCGAACAGTGTACATAAAGACATGCACGAAGCTATTTGAGCACCGTTTTTAATGCCTGAATTTGAAGGAAAATAATTAAATTTTTCCCACGACATGTAATAAAATAAAAGCGCTTTAGCACGGTCGCCCACTGCGGGCGGCATGGTGCCATCAAATACCTGAGGACGGAGGTGCGACGTGGTTCATTCTCATAGCCGTCGTGGTTGGCGTCATGGATGCCACTAACGGCCGCCACGAGTGCTTGGTGATCCGTGAAGTAAGTGGTAAAGCGCGGTGGAATTTTCTAAAGCCACCCAGCATAACGCGTAGAAACTAGATGCCTTCAAAGTTGTATTTCGCATAACGCGAGGAATGTTTGGAAATAAGTATTTCAAGCAGACGACACGGAAGACTCTCCTTTCGTGGAGGCGTTGCTGGCGATGGCCATCTCGGCGCTGAAAAGCCGACAAAAAAAAAAAAAAAAAGGAAAAGAAAGCCGATTTTCCTGGTTTCGCGTTACAAGCGGAGAGAAGGGTTTCTCCGTAGCGGCGACAACAACCCACAAGGTCTGAATTTCTGCAAAGTGCCGCCTGTAAAGCTCTCGCTTTAAAACGCGGTAACTGACCTGACCAATATTTTCGTCTACGTTACTGAGAAATCTTATGAGCTATCAAGTACATACACATTATTCGTGATATGTTGTCTTATTATGCAGCACAGAGAAAAAATGCGCTCACTCTTTCCCATATAGATGCATTAGGGGAAGTCCATTTCAGTGTGGTGGTCGTTTGCTTTAATTTGAGGCCACACACTGTACTCCATCTCACAGATGTCTGCAGTAAAGACGAAGGCACAGGCACGTGAGCTCGGTTCAGCAGAATGCTCTTATTTGTATGAGAACTTGTGCATATATGGCACTTTCCAAAGCCACACGGTCGTGCCCATGTCTTTGTGTGCACTGCAGATGTTTGTTAGTTGGGGTATGGCGCCAGTTGGAATTCTAGCGTACATTTTAATAACTCTATGACCTAGAACTTTTGCTGAACTACTCAAGCACCAAGGGGCATGTTACGAATGTCGGTGCACATGCCACTCGTGCTGCAAAAAACAAAAAACACCTAAAAACTAAAACAAAGTGCACTTCGCACGTGCGTTTGTCAACATATTATTTTGATTATATATACTTAGTATTTTTTTTATATTCTAAGACGACCATGTGCAGCGCGTGCACCTATGTTCCATTCGTCATCCTGGATGTTCGATTAATTTGAGAGGGGGTCCAGTCCTTTCTACGGAGGGGTTTAGCTAGGGACACAGCGAAGGAAATATATTTGCCGAGCAATGCGAAGATCGCTGAAACACTGAACCTGACGTTTTGATGTACGGAGTGAATGTCTGTTTACCCGATATCCCCGACCCATCAGAAGTCGGATTTTGTCCGCGAAAGGACCACCCTAGTAGGCACCTTAAATCTAGCAGGGTCTCTTATTTATTATTTATTTGTAAATACTGTGCGCCCTTTTGGGCGCTTTACAGGAGTGGAACGTCAATTTCCATACATCTCATATCGTGCAATATGATATACATTTCTTTTCTTAACACCTTATACATTTCATATCAATTTGCGAAACCGCGCTGGTTTACACCACGCTACACAAGCTATCAATGTACCTAATCAAGAAGAGAACACTTCTTTTGCACCCTCATAAACACAAGTGAGAAATCTAATATAAGTCAAGTAAACATTTCTTGAATAAGGCTAATGAATCACAATTTACAACACTTTCAGGAAGCTTGTTCCACCACTCAACTGCTCTAACAAAAAATGAATACTTGCATGTGTCATTATTACTTCGCGCAACTTGCATAGCCCTATTGTGTACCCCCTTACTGTTCTAGTAATACGTGGACGTAAAAAATGAGATGTGTCCATATTTAGTAAGTCTTTTGAAAACATATAAAGAAGCGTGAGCCTTGATATCTGTCGGTGGGTGGTTGGAGACTGAGGTGTTGCAGCATGCTAGTAACAGAGTCCATTCGGCGGTATCTTGAAAGGGTGAAGCGAGCAGACTGTCTTCGTATTTTTTGCAATTTTTCAATCCGATTTTGAGGGTACGGATCCCCACCGCGCAGTCAATTTCACCTGACTTGTCATATGGCCTAGATTTCGCTTCTCAAAATCCTAACTTTTTAGACGCGGAGCATCTCTTGCTCGGGTCTATGTCCCGCGGCGCCGGCGTCGGCGTCGTCCGCACTCACACTACGCATGCGCAACTCTCCTCCTTCCCTCTCTCCAACAGCTGCGCGTTACTCTCTCCGCTCTCTCTCTCTACCAGCTGCGTGCACTTCGCGTGCGTTCGCTTCTACTCACACCGCGCGCGCATGCGCAACTCTCCTCCTCTAGTCTCCTCTCCTTCAAGTGTGATAAGCTGCGAATGTTTCGTATTTTGATTAGCGACACTACTCCACACTGCTTATGTGTTGTTTTTTGATTTGCGAAACTACTCCAGCGTGGTGTCAACAGTGGACGCAAAATTTACTGCTGTTTACGAGGGGTGTGTTTCTGGCTTGCCGGGTATGAACTGAAACATGTTCAGGGACTCTATGAACCAAGCGCAACCATCAAGGAGCCAGCAATGTGCTAGTGCTTTCAAGGTTAGGGATGTTGAAAAGAACTACCATGGCCGGCGTACAGAGAGTATTTTGCTGTGGTGGAGGTGGTTGCTAACTACTTGACTGCAGTATGCAAACTTTGCATACTGCGGAGGAAACGGCACTCTGTTGCCTCAATGACTACCCGGCAATAAAAAACCTGCTCCTGCGACACAACACAGCAATTCCATTCCGCGCGCCAGTTGAGCGCCTGTTCAGCAAGGGCAAGGACGTGTTCGCCATCAAACGAGGGAAACATTCAGACACTAATTTCGAGAAGCAACTGCTGCTAAGTTATTATATGAAGTAAAAAGCGTACTTCTTAGTTTAATGCAAAAAAAATCTAGGTGAACGGCGTTTTCTAGTTTTTTCTAAATTTTTGGTGTTATAGAAAAGTAACTGAAAAGTAACGTCGTTACTTTCTAAAAGTAACTGTAACTGTAGCGAGTTATTTTTTTGTTCAGTAGCTGCAACGGTAACTTAGCTACTTTTTTTCTGAAAGTAACTGTAACTGTAACGAATCACTTTTTAAAAGTCACTTACCTAAGACTGTGAAAAAGCTTAACCCGATGCCCAGTAGCTCTCTCCGTCTCCGCACTATCCCAAATCTGCTTTTGTATACGTAATATTTCCTGAAAAAAGTCGTTTTGAAGGGAGATGCTGGAACCTTTGAACTTATTGCAGCTCTTAAAAACCTGACTTTTTTCGTCATAATCAGGGAACTTCATTATAATCAGGCGTGAGCGTTGCTTGCGCTTTTTTCCAGAAATGTTATCCCGAAGACGACTTGAAAGCGAATGCTCCTGCGCCGATGCATTAAAGACAGACACATGATTGACTGTGTTTTACGTCCTATTTTTTCAGATTCTCTTTATTGTTTCATATATTATTCCCAGATTTCACGCACACAATTGTTTGCAGTCCTCTTACTTCTCTTTGATTCCTCTTAATTCACTTTAATTCCGTTTAATTCACTTTGATTCCTCCTGCTTCACATTGATTCCTCTTAATTGGCTTTAGAGTCCAACTTAATTCCCATTGATTTCTCTTACTTCTCTTTATTTACTCTTAATTCACTTTGTCATCCTTCCTAATTTCTTTGCCTCTAATTCGCCTGAGTGGCCACATAAACGTTTTGGTACCGTTCGTGTCACCGACGTGTTTTTGCTCAAGGTCTTTGAAGGTCGACTGGACGATAGGACAAATAAAGCTTTGGCCTTAATAATTTTAAATAACGTTCATGCACGTTTCTTTTTACGTTCCCTTTACGTTTCAGAACAGCAATTTGTACTCTTGATTGTTTTATAAGAAAATTTAAAATAGTTATCTCCAGCCCAGCTATTTTGCTTCCCATTAAAAAACACGAACAACGCAGTGCAAAAAAAAAAAAAATCAAACTTGCTAAGAGTTTGTGCACAGATATTACTTCCAAACGAACGGTCGCGTTCAAAATGACGGTTCGAAAATCGCACCCCTTACTCCCCCAAACCGAACCAAATATTTCGTCCCATAATGAAGTGGGAGCGCGTACCACTAAACCTCCCTTCAAGAGCTTAGATCAGTATCTCAAGACGGTGGACCGTGCATGCGCATTGGGAGAATTCACATAGGTAAAAAAACAACAGACGAGGAAGAAAGGCAAAGCGCCCGCGTCCTGTTGTCAGTGTGCTATTTGTGTTCAGCAGATTATTTACAAAAGTGGGCGCCACCTAGCGGCTGCTGCGTATACTATCCGAGGCCACCTTATTCTGGACATGCACACGGCGCATGTATTGAACACAAATACATGTTTAATACATGTATTTGTGTGCAAAATACATGTATTACATCGAAGGTATATATCACTCGCAGGTGGGATTTTTTCGTGTCCGTCAGCAGAAAACCACGCACGCGCCTTAGCACCTTTCGCGCACGTCTTATCATTTATCGTGTGGTTTTGACACTTGTTTCAATAAGAAAACCACAAAACAAATGTCAAAACCAAGTAATAGATTATAAGGCTCACGAGAACGATGATAAGCATGTAGCGCTCCCCGCATGCGTTTCGCGGTAAAAATTGCGGTTGTATAAACCGCCGCGGCAACGGCAGAGTACGAAGTGTAGAGTTTCGTCACTAGACCCGCTAACAATGCAAAGTACGTGCCGCTGCCCACATGCGTTTCTCGGTTTAGGTAGGGTTGCTTAAGCTGCCGCGGCAACCGCAGCGTAAGAAGCCTCATATATAAAAAAGTTTTGGCACAGTGCATTTACTTTTTTTTCGTCAATCATTTGGTATAGACTCTTTTGCTGTTTGCAAGCATGAACTGCCGCTTGCGTCCAAAGCGCCTTCCGGTCGCACCGTCTTTGCAAGCCTGTTCAGCTTGCTTCTGTCACCAGTGTTAGCATAAATGCTACATCGACAACAAAGTTGGAGATTTAACGAGGGCCTTCGGCTGTACAATATTACATATTGGAGGAGGCAAGTTGGTTTACATCAATACTCGAAACACTTGAACAGAGCTCGCACTGCGTCGTACTTTTGGCCTTCACCTGGAGAATTGGTGCTTAAACGTTTCAGCTACAGTTCAAGCCGCAGTGTTGAGGAGCCCTTTGTTCATTATATTTATAAACCGGACGTTCTCTGGCACGTCAAAGACTGGAGCATCACCTGGTGGCGTTCGCCATAAAAAGGGTCTTTAGTGCAGTGGGTAATCATTGCAAGTGATGCCACAACTTCGCTGTCCAACCAACTTCATAGAGTGGATTGGAGCCTTAATATGTTTACCTGAAATACAATACATGTATTGTATTTGTACTGTAGATTGTTTTGGAACACTCCACACTCTACAATACAAACACTGTAGATTGTTCTTCAATATTTCCTGTAAATACGAACACAATTCAAACTACATACTGGCGCAGCACTTGCTGCGTCAGTAAGGAGTTTGCATTGTGTTCAAATGTTTGTGTGTTCGGGCATTCGACTTTGGGTCCAACCACCCTACAAAGATCGTCCATCTGTGAGTCGAATGCATGTCGGGATGACTCGATAAGAGAATGGTCACGTGTTTTTTGACTGTCAGAAAGACCGGGATATATAATTGAGCCTAGTTTGCTGCCGCTCGTTCTTTTTTTGAGGAGGATAGGCGAGGGCAGGACATCCAACAGGTTAAAATCTGTTGAAGGAGGGGAAATAGTAACCACCATAGACTGCGAAACTAGGATGTCCAAATTTGTGACGTTAACCGCTGTCACGTCAGTACAAAAATGACCAAAAGATGCAACGCAAGAAGGCACGACAATACCGTTTTTTCAGATCATGTCAGGCGCAGATTCGACGAGAGCATCTACTCTGTAGGCGTATTCAAGTGTTATGGACATAATCACAGACATTCGCGCTGGAACTACGGTGTCTTTGATTACGGTGCAACGTAGACTTGAATCTGTGTTGGATGGTTCGACAAAATTTCCTTTCTAACGACAACTGGGGCGTGGCACAGTCTAGAAAGGCCTTGCTTGTGGCAAGAAAACCCCAGCAAAGAAAAATATAATGACTGCATGGAAGCAAAATAATAAATTGAGCGTGATGGTACTTTCTTTGCATATTGATGTGGACTGTGCACATTGCTGATGGAGAAATTATTCGTCCCGATACATTTCTTGAGTGAATGCCATTGTTTGGTTTAGAGACTTTCTAGAGTTTGTGGCAAATATTTTTCCACATGACTGAAACTGCGGCTCCCGAGTCAGCGCCCTTAGCGGAAGACCCTCCACTTGAATATCGATTATATTTTGCGGTGGCGGAGGATGGAAGCGGTCGCAGTTTGCTTCCGGGAACTGCGCTTACCAGTTTTCCCCAGAGCACGGGCATCCCCGGTAAGAGCAGGAAACATAAGAGACAGAGACCTCTCGCGGGGAAATGGTGATCCACGGCTAGTGGATCGTGACGTGAACCGCTGTGGACGTTCTTCCAATCCCGGGGACGGTGAGCGGAGCTCTGGACGTGGACGAATGGTTCGGCGGGGAGCCAAGCGCGATGGGATGAAGTGATCGCTGGGTGCCTGCTCTTGGCGGCGCCGATGGCAGTTCCGCTGGAAGTGTACGGGGATGCCGCAGTAGTAGCATACTAGGGCGATCGGTGGCCAAGTGGGATAGCGCACACCAGCTCAGAGCCCGTGGAGCGAAAGCTCGCGCTGCAGAACCCAGGATCCTGGGTTCAATCCTCAACCCTGCCCGTTTCGATCTGGATTAGCATCGCACCTGTGCCCCCTCTCTAAGGTCACGTGACACTCACACTGCCTCCGATTGGCTCCGATGGCTCGTAACATCCGCTGCGCTTAAACGTAATATGAAACGGAGTGTAGCAACGGATTTCATTGTTGCTGCGGCAATGCTATGAATAGGTCACCCATAGTTAGGACTCCCGAGGAGCAGCGTGAATACTAGGAGCGGCAAAGGGAAAAGAAACATCAATACGACCAGTGGCGGCGTGCTCCGACCTGCGGTGCCATTTCGCATAGTGCAGTCGGCAATCGTTGCAGGTGATACCACAGCTTCGCTGACCAACCACCTTCACAGCGTGAAATGGAGCCCCAATTTTTTTAGTTGTGCTTTTTACTTGAATTGGTAGTTTGTATTGGTATTTCATTTTGTACAACATAGACCTGGGCCTCAATTTTCGCTAACTTAAACATCGGTCAGTAATAAAAAAAAAAACATTTAACTGAATAAATTACACTTTCATAATGTGAATAAAGCTACATAGTACCCGTCACAAGTAAATAAACTACGTTGATTTGTATTGTTCCCTGGCGAAGAAAAAATATCACGCACGTTTTCCCGTAGGAATACACAGGAACACTGGAAAAGTAGACTGGTTGCTGTCCGCTTCAATTTGCAACCGGAAGTCCCGTAGACCCTAGCGCCAACTGAGCCTCTAGCGTTTAATTATTGTAATCACTCTATGAGCGCGCTGACCACTACGCCAACGCACGAGACGTAGTTCCGATTTTGAAAACTAGTTACAATCAGCGTTCGGAGCTCTATTTCGAATAGACGTGTTACAAAACGTACAGCGCCACGGCGGCAGGGAATTTTGGGAACCCTTGATTCAGATCAAGCGCTTTCTCGTTGTGCCTCCGCGACTGCGCGCGCGTCCCGGCAGCTACCGCCAGCAGCCGTTGCAGCCATTCGGCATCGCGCCCATCCGCCGAGTCGTACGTCATTTGCGGCGTACCGTATCTGTGGCAGCGTAAAGGCATCGCGACAGGTGAACTTATTTGAATACATTATCCATCGTAACTTACATTCACGTATTGAAGTGTCACCGAATCCACTTATTTTGCACCGCAACCGTGGCAGGTTTCGACCAGTTTCGACAAAGCGTTGGTGGAGCAGACCACAGAGCCGGCCCAAAGGAGAGGAATGAGAAAGGGGCAGCCGGTGGCTGGTCGCTCGTCCGACTCGGCTGCTCGAACGTTGTTGCCGTGGTAACCTGCGTTTTCTCACGTATGCCACGTGGTAGAGGGAGGAGAAACGTTGGGAGTTGCGTACTGAGGGCTCCCATTGTTCGTCGCGGGGCGCCCGCGGGCTTTTGGCATTTTTGCAAAGGGTCTATTCATTTAAGTGTGTTTGAAACTTCTGATATGTAGTTTCTGTATTCGGCCTTTTTGCACATTTGCTTATATATCTTGGCTTTACCGCGTATTAGTTGATAACGCAATTCATCACGACACTTTGAATAAGAAAATCAATCCGTATTTTATCCAAGACCCGAGACGAAGGCAATGGCCAATACAACGCAAGCATCGTTCACGCTATGCTTTTGTGCGTCTGAGCGTGCGTCCGTTTACAATTATTTTCGATATAAAGAGCTCATCTTGATCCCAAACGTGCCGGAAAAGAGGTTGGTTTGGGGTGCGGGGAGGGGAGGGAGTATGAAGCCCCATAAGCTTCCCCCTGGCTACGCCACAGTGGTGACCGTAAGGGACCTGCTACTACGCGAACAAGACTGAACATCTCTGACACGGCCCTACCCCCTGCAATCAAAGCAAGTATTCGTTTTGCGTTCTGTCTTTTCTTCAGTTCAAAAAGATCTCAGTAGATGGTTTGCGAACACCGCTTTTACGTAGTCCTGATCCGGTTATGTTCTGCAAGGGGTTTTCGAGTTGCTGAGCATTGCACTGACGCATTAATCATTCGCAGAGTTCAGTAGAGCGCTTCCGCTCGCTACAGCGGGCAAGGCTACGCGGGCACCGCAGTGCCCGCGTAGCCTTGCCCGCTGTAGCGAGCGGCAGCGCTTCAGCGGGCGTTTCAGGCGTGTCAGCACAGGATAGCACTCTCACGACTGCTACTTTACAGAATCGAGCATCGTCAGATACCAACGGGAACCGTAATCAAGCACGGATTCTGAGGTCGACGCAAGTCACTGAAAGAGTCAGCAGCGCAGGCCACGTCCCTCCACGTCACTGAGGATCAGCGCAAGCGAGAAGCTGCCATCAGATTTCCGGGCCTATCCTATATAAGCGGTGCTGGCAGAGGAACTCGACCACTTCAGCGGGCGATCCAGGCGTATCAGCACTGGGTAGCACTCTCACGACTGCTGCTTTACAGAATCGAGCATCGCCAGATACCAACGGGAACCGTAATCAAGCACGGATTCTGAGGTCGACGCAAGCCACTGAAAGAGTCAGCAGCGCAGGCCACGCCCCTCCACGTCACTGAGAATCGGCGCAAGCGAGAAGCTGCCATCAGATTTCCGGGCCTACCCTATAGAAGCGGTGCTGGCAGAGGAACTCGACCACTTCAGCGGGCGATCCAGGCGTATCAGCACTGGATAGCACTCTCACGACTGCTACTTTACAGAATCGAGCATCGCCAGATACCACCGGGAACCGTAATCAAGCTAGGATTCTGAGGTCGACGCAAGCCACTGAAAGAGTCAGCAGCGCAGGCCACGCCCCTCCACGTCACTGAGGATCGGCGCAAGCGAGAAGCTGCCATCAGATTTCCGGGCCTACCCTATAGAAGCGGTGCTGGCAGAGGAACTCGACCACTTCAGCGGGCGATCCAGGCGTATCAGCACTGGATAGCACTCTCACGACTGCTACTTTACAGAATCGAGCATCGCCAGATACCAACGGGAACCGTAATCAAGCACGGATTCTGAGGTCGACGCAAGCCACTGAAAGAGTCAGCAGCGCAGGCCACGCCCCTCCACGTCACTGAGAATCGGCGCAAGCGAGAAGCTGCCATCAGATTTCCGGGCCTACCCTATAGAAGTGGTGCTGGCAGAGGAACTCGACCACTTCAGCGGGCGATCCAGGCGTGTCAGCACTGGATAGCACTCTCATGACTGCTACTTTACAGGTATAGTTGAGTCTACCATTTTGTTACTTTGCCTGGATCGCCCTGCTGAATTGTGAAGGGTTCACTGGCGTCAGATATCAGAAATGGCCGATAAGCAACCGACAACTATTAAGGAAGTAGCAAAACTGTTGTTAGAACTCTCGGCAAAGTTGGACGCCATGAACGAGAAAGTAACAAGTAAGCTAGGAGGAACGTTCATTCAATGGATTATATGAATAAGAATTTTTAAGAATTCAAAACCACGGTGGAAAACAGCAAAAAGTAAATAAAAAACTAAAAGCTGAGCAGCTGCAACTGAAAAAGGAAAATATGGAACTCGCCAAAGAGCTTGAAGTGAAGAAACGCAACGTGATTGAAGTAAAGCAGTAGAGCCGCAAAAATAACATCGAGATTAAAGGCCTTCCCTTGCCCCTAACGAGAATCTTCAGACCGTGATCACCGAGATCGGAAACAAGATAGGCATAGAGATAGCGCCGTCGGACATTGACGTTATCCACCGAGTGCCAACAAAGGATAAGAACAAACCTAATGCGATTGTGCGATTCGCCACCCACAGCACCCGAGATAGGATCCTGACGGCAGCAAAACGAGTACGACTAAGCACTTCTGATTTCGGCTTTGAGCATGCGAGTCCTATCTATGTAAATGAACACCTCTGTCCAGAAAGCAAAATTCTGCTTGGAAATGCAACAGAAAGAAAAAAAGGCCAGCAACTGGAAGTTCTTGTGGGTAACACAGAAGAAAATCCTCATGAGGAAAGCAGTAAACTCTGGCGTGGTTCAAATCTGCACAGAAGCTGATCTTCACCTTATTGCATAAACGAAGACTAACACCGTCCTAAATTAGCCGAACAACAGATGGTCTCAATTAAATCGGTTAATAAAGCTAATAAAAATGGAATATTCTCTGTGCTACATTGCAATATACAAAAATATGGACGAAAAATATAGCGCGTTCGCTCGTAGCAACAACGATGTTGAAGCTGAAGGCATGGGCGTGGGACTATTTCTCGCGGTTCATATGTACAGGGTTTCGCGCAAATGCGGCACCGGGTAAAGTCAAGGGCTTGCGCCAGTAAACGTGAGCGCTGTGTACTTTTTCCGAGGGAGGATGAAAATCCAGGAGGCGACATCACATCGGACTCCGATTTTTGGTATTTAAAACAAAAATGGCCGTAGTGCGTTCACAATTGTGTTAAAAAAACATGTGTTACTGTTGCCGTTATTAAATGTTACAGAAATGTCACATTCAAAGCTTCTATATTTCATGAAGGCGCAGCGCGAACTTCGGTTGCAGTGCTACGCTTGTGGTAGCCTGCAATCACGCTAGCCTAAGACTTCCTATCAATAACCATGGCGCAGTTGGATCACCTGCTGCAATTCACTATAATCGCCACGGTGAGCAGCGAGGTGTGAGCTTGTGACACGAAAAGACCTCAAAGCAGCTGCCTTCGAGGTCTACCCACTATCCTTCAATCGAGTCAATCAGAGCTCGGCGATCTGGCATCAACACAACCCCTGCAAAAGAAGCAGACGAACTTGCGATCCGCGTACTTGGAACGCTGCTCTTCCGGATCTTGACGGTCACTGTGCGCTGCTCACTTTTTAGAGCACTGATGGCCAGGCAAAACGCAAACACCATAAAATCTTCATCACCCTCAAACTTTTTTTGCCCGAACAGACACGGGGGCGGTGTATAAAACGCGCACGTCCTCCATAAAGCTTCGCAAGTTTAGGTTTCAGAAACTTGTATATCAACATGTTCGTTTCCTTAAAACGCATATCAACATCTCCATAAACTGTAATATGCTCCAGCCCTTACTGCTGGGCATTTGTAGAAGAGTAAATTATTTTTAGCGCACTGTCCCGCGTCAGCGAGCAGGCGCAAGGAAAATCCTGGAGAATCTATCCCCGTCTCTTCAGCGATCTTGGAAGTACCGCCCCGCCATCTATTGAGCGTTGGAGTTGCGAATAGAAATATAATTGTCAAATTAGGCTGGCAAAAGAAAATTCTCGCCCCGAGCGAGCGCATGAATGAGTCTCTTCCACTTTCCTACCTGTGCATTGCTAAGAAAAAGGTCGCGAGTCTATAGCCTAAGCGACATAAAACACCGCTGAGCCGGCTGAAGACAACTGAATGGTCGCGAGTATATAGCTCGAGGACCATACATTCCTCTATAGCCGGCTAAAGCAGATTGAAAGGTTGGATGCATATAGTTTTGGTGACATAAATCGCCATTGAGTCGGGTAAGGAAAATTCAATCGTTGGGAGTCTATAGATTGAGGGACATACACCACTCTATAGCCTTCTAAAAGCACATTGAATAGTCGCGAATCAATAGCATTAAGAATATACATTTGTCTATAGCTCGCTAAAGAAAATTGAAGAGTCGAAAGTCTATAGCACCCTAGACACATACTATTCTACGGCCGGCTATAGAAACCTGAATGGTCGTGGTTCTATAGCTTTGAAAACATACATTATTCTGCAGGTGGCTATAGCGTGTTTTGTATTTTTTTTGCGGCTGACCATAGAGGGCCATATACGGTGATAGCTTACCGTAGGATTTTCCATAAACGTCCATCGACCATTTTTGTATGGGTAGGCTGACAGAACGATGGAAGCTACATGTTGCTTAGACCAGTTGTGTGGAAATTTTTCCCTCATGATCGCGTTTGAGCCCATACCCATCCGCAGAAAGCGGATCAGGGAATGAATGGCTGACGGTTTGTTGCCTTGAAGAGTTTATATTTTACACCTCTGCTTCACAGCTGTGTGGGGTACAGGTGGGACCACATTTGAATAGCTAGTTTTCTATTTCTTTTTTTTTTTTAGTTCCATCCAGGTTATGTTGATGCTTTCATGCATTCACACGTTTCGGCTTGTTTACGGACAGCCATGGGGCTTAGCAGATTGTTAGGAAAAATGTGTCTGCAAGTCTTTAAAGAGATATGAAGCAGAAGTTTTGGTGTATTTTAAATTCAAAAAATGGTGAGCCCTTTTTTTACTGTTTGTGGTTTTAAAAGAGGCATTTCTCATGGAGGGAAGACCGACTTTGCTGCTCACAGCGATGCTGAGTGTCAGCGGCTGTTCAGCATCGCGAAAAAGGCAAGAATTTAGCTTTCTTTGGCTATTTTTGACGGAACTCGCACAAAATGTTTTGGCGTAGTGTTACCAGGCTGAACATTGTCATGACCAGGCTTTCTTAAAGAAATTCTGCAAGATGATGAAGTCAGTTACAGCAGAGCTTGTGCAAATACAAATCCCCCGCACATCTTTTGTAGGGTATCCCTAATTTTCACCAACTGCTTGATAGGTATCCGCTGAAAATCATCCTGATAGCTGACTGCAAACAGACATCAATAGATGTAATAGAATACCACTTAAGAAATAGAATCTGCACATATATCAACACACACCGACCACTGAATACTGCATCACCACTGATATGCCTTGTTTAACTGATGAGTCTGAATCTGTAGACGTTCTCAGAATAGATAAACAGTGAGTTTTTGTTGTCTTATGTAGACGGCTTGCACACGGCATTTAGGCAGAAGGGCTTGCAGATAATAGTTCTATGACTGTGGTCTGTACTCGGCATGCCTTCAGTGGTAGAAGTTTTTAATACCTGCTGGTTCTTGAGTGTAGGCTTCATGTTTTGCTCTGTTCCAGTCTCCGCAGGGTTTGAAATTGGCATGAGACCATTACGTCATACTCAGGGGTATGGCAAAAGTTTATTCAGGTGAAAGTGCCTCAGAAAAACGGGGACAAAAAGACAAGACAGCACAGAGAGCTACTTAGAGCTGAAGGTTTTATTGAAAACAATTATTTATAGGCACAATCGCCCTCCCCGCATAAAAATGCACATTCCTTATCGGTAATATGAACTGACGGTGCACTTACGCAGCTTTCCTCCCCTGGAAGCCTTATATTGTATGCTTCGGGTAGCTTTCCGTTTTGTTTTAAAGTTTCCCAAGAATTTTTGCTCTCTGCAGATTATGGTTCGCACGGGCATCTCTTAAAGTGAACAGCAAGATTGCCCGAGGGAGAATTTCTGATCGATAAAGCTAGTTCCCGCGCTTTATCGTTAACGAAATGCCCGTCTGCCCCTCTTTCACCGTTCTGCATGTCATTGATATCTTGTAGGCCACTGACATGGCACAGTCAAGGAAACTTGTTGGGTTTTTTCCTCACATGGCTCTTGCACCTTTTTCTTGTTATGGATTTCTGAGCACAGTCCTGATACTCTTTGCGGAGCAAAGAAAACAGGCACATCAATCTTTGCTGCAACTCTTAGGTTATGAGGCAGTCTGTACAAATGTGTTGCAGCACACTTTGAGGCGCCTGTTGTTTTCTCTGCTCTGCGCAAACTATTGAGGGTGTGCTGAAAAATCAATTACAAGAAAGAGATGAAAATACCACGTGAAAAGAAATACTCTACATAGTTTGTTGACTGTGCAACGTTAGTGGTATACGAAGTACCAATGACATGCGAAAGGTGTACGTGAGGCAGATGGCGCGTCGCATTAACGATTTGGCACGGGAACACGCTTTATAAACCAGAAGTTCTATTTCTGGCAGTCTTGTTGTTCACTGTAACAGATACTTGTGCGCACAAAATCTGCAGATAACAAACATTATAGGGAAACTTAAAGAAAACAAAACGAAGAGAGAGCTATTCAAAGTGGCAGTGGAGGAATGCTGCGTAAGTGCACCATCAGTGCACACTACAAATCAGAAGTTCACTTTCATATGTGGGGGTGATGGTGTGTATAAATATTTGTTTTTTAAATAAAACTTTCAGTTGTAAGTAGCACTCTGTGCTGTCTTGCCATCCCTGTTTCCGTTTTTCTGAGGCGCATCGTCTGGATGAACATAAACCAACTAGCCAAATTAGTTTGTTGGTTTTTAGCAAAAGTTTGTATGTGTCTGTCTTCTCTCGATATTCAAACAATGTTGAGCTGCAGGGGTGGCAAGGACCTGCAGCTGTTTTGTCTCGGTAAAACTGACGAGTAGCAATCTATACCCAGGTAGCACGCCAGAGAAATGCCCAACTTCGGCAAAGGTCTGGCAAACGTAAAGGCCCAACTTTGGCCAAGTTAGGTTTTGCACCATGGCGTTCATCAGTGACAAAGTACGTTGCCTAAATATAGCCAAAGTTGGGCGACACTAGGGCCTGCCAAAGTTTGGCTCTTCTTTGGCCCGCCACAGAAGTGCCGAAGTAGTGTCATACTTGAGCCATAACTGCCAGAGCAACGCCTAATTTGGATATTTCGGACATGCCAAAGTTTGTCTTTTCTCTGGTTCGCCACAGGAGTGCCGAAGTGGTGCCATACTTGAGCCATAACTGCCAGAGCAACGCTTAATTTTGGGTATTTCGAACATGCCAAACTTTGGCTCTTCTTTGGTCCGTCACAGGAGTGCCAAAGCAGTGCCATAGTGAGCCATAACTGCCAAAGCAACGCCAAATTTGGGTATTTCGGATAAGCCAAAGTTTGGCTTTTCTCTGGTCTGCCAGAGTTGTGCCAGTGCCAGACATTAGCCATAACTGCCGAAGTCAGTACCAGACTTGAGCTGTAACTGCCGAAGTAAATCCTTACTTGGGAAATTGGGGCGTGCCGAAATTCGGCTCTTCTCTGGCTAGCCACTGGAGTGCCAAAGAATTGCCAAAAGTGCCAAAGAAAGCCCAGAGTCCTGCCGAAATTTGGAATTTCTCTGGTGCGCCACAGAAGTGCTCTTTCACGCGCTCCAGAAGAAAATTTAAATTAAATACACGTTGCAAACACGATGGTCATATCTCATCATCTGCGTTCCAAAGCGGCACGACGATGCTTGGGAGTGTAGTGCCAGTACCAGCTGAAAGTTGGTTCCAATATTGCTCAAATGTCTAGTTTTGCACAACCGTTCGATATCCGGCAGGTATTGCCGCACAGTCGGTTTGCCCCGGTCTAGTGTTCGCGCAATATCGTGCGAATACTCTACGATGTGCCTGCTCTGTATTGGCCGGACGTCGTGCAAGTCAGTGTTTTATAGGACGCTGCATATCATTTGTCGCATATCAATAACATACATGGACGAACGATTTTTTTTTCGAACGCTCCCAGAAGTTTATTAAATCACTATCATAATTACAAAGGTCATACTTCTCTGTAAAAGGAAAAGCAAATTATAAAATAGTATGAACACTAATTTCATGCAAAGCAAAACTCAAAAATTAAAACAGAAAAAAAAACCCGCGAAGATTGAGAGGAAAGCAGAACTACTATCAGAAGCATGCTTGCAGTGTACTTACTAATAAAATTTATATCATGCAATCCTTGATAGACGGATAGTCCGACTCAGGCTGCCCAAAAACAGTCAAGAAAGACGGTTGCGCATATTCAGCTGACGTCTTGTCGTCGGCCAGGAGCAGTTTTTGTCGAAGCGCGTCCAACCAAACACAGCACAAGAGATTCCACAGCCTCCGGCGAAATAAATGTCCATTGCTGAAAAATTGGCGTGGACGTATTCCGGCCGTTTACTAGCAAAAAGCCCGGCCGCGTCTGCACCGAACGAAAGCAACAGAACACTGAAGAGTGCATTACAGAAACCGGACCTACGCAGCCCGCCTATTTCTATAATTTGGCAAATGGCGGAATTGACAGCCCCAGAGATCCCATCAGCGCCACAGAGAGAGTCACGCGACAAATTTTTCGTTCAAGCGTTTCTGTACTAAACATCCTACGGAGTGAGGTCACGCGTTTCGCTCCACCCTTTTGATTTGCTTAAAGCGGCTGTCGCGCTCGCCGACAGCCACACGAAGACACAAAAGCAGGTTGGGAGGCTTAGCAAAAGGTGGGGTCGAAGGGTCACGAACAATACAGCCTAAGCTCCCTTGCATTTTTGACTGAAAGTGGACTTTCCCCTCCTACCCGAGGCTTGGAATTTCACCTTTGGTTAGGCGGGGGGGGGGGGGGTGTTGGAGGAGTGAAAGACTGTGAGGGAAAGGAGTGTCTGGGTTGATGCTGTCAAACGCTTCAATTAACTTTAAAAAAAAAAAATCGTCCCCGCCAGGATTCTATTTTAGTGCCCCCGAGTGCGAAGCGGGCGCAATACCACAGAGCCACTTTCGCTCTCGCTTTTGTTATCGCTCGTATTTGACAGTGCTCAATCGCAATGCAAGACCGCACAAAGCTACGCTCGCTTTTGCAATGCGCCGTCTAATAATAGAGAGCTTTTGTATTTAGTATATAGAAGCAAACGCAAGTGCTGTTTCTTTTGCTTAAGCGTTGCGTGCTCTATATCCTGCGCTTGCGGGTCGTCGCCATTCGCCAATCCAAGACGCAGTTGGATGCTCCGCGCACGCTCACTGTGGAACACGCAACGCTAAAGCAAACTCCCAGTGCTTGCGTTTGCACTTGTACGCAACACTAAAACTCACTAATTATATCTGTTGAGGAGACGTGCGCACATCAGTCTCGCGCAGCGCTTGCTCAACGGCAGGAGTTTCTGCAATGTCGAACCAGTCTCAATGCGCGTCCCGATATTGGCGTGTGTACCTACGCGCGAACACAACTAATCCGGCGAAATCTGTGTTTGCAAAGCTTGGTCCAGCCGCGGCAAAGCATTCAGCCCACCTTTAACCTGGAGAAACCAAGAAACACACAAAATAAAATCAAAAGTTACGCGCAGAATAAAACTTGATTTCTATTTAATTAAGTTGCAGACCACCCGCGTACATCAAACACCTGATCAGCCATTCTGCAAGGCAGTAAGATTAGTTCTGGCACTTGTTTGGAGACTTTGGCCCGTAGCTGCCAGATGATAGCCGAACTATCGGGAAGCGAAGCCTAACTTTGGCGCTTGTTTGGCGACTTGGCCCAAAGATGCCAGATGTCAGCCGAACTATACAAGGCAGTATGCCTAACTCTGGCACATCTGTGGCGAGTTTGGCCCGAGGTGCCAGATAACAGCCGAACTATGAAAAAGTGAATCCTAACTTTGGCATTTGTTTGGCGATTTTGGCCCAAAAATGCAAAATATCAGCCGAACTACTGGCCAGTAAGCCTAACCCTGGCATTTTTTAGGCGATTTAGGCCCAAAGATGCCAGATGCCAGCCGAACTACCAGGCAGTGAAGCCTGAGTTTGGCACTTGTTTGGAGAATTAGGGCCAAAATACCCAGACTCATGTTAAAGAATGTCAGGTTTGTCTCTACTTTGGCTTCTTCGGGCTTCTCAAGACCCTAAACCTACAAACAAAAACCCAATTTTTACCCAGAACTCTGTGCTATCTGGGTATATTATATGTAGGACGTGGATATCCGGGACTTGTAGCAAAAGAAGGGACTGTTGAAATACATGCCAGCAATTCAACGAGCTGTGGCATTCCTTGTTAAATTGAAGCAGATTCCCTCACATGCCTTTTTATGTGGACCTTTACAACACAAATTGCTAATCACAAGTTTAGGATTTCAAGACCAGTTGTCCTTTTGTCATCTCATTGTAAATTTCCAGAGTGCATGGGCAGCTGTGCTATTACAGAGGCTGCAACCTGGTGCAAGCCGGTTATTATTTAGTCCGTTTATTTTTTTAGTTTCCAGGTCAAAAATTAAATGAAGAAAATGTATTCTTTTCCCACACACACGCCATTAGTGGTGCGTGCATACACTCAATCCAGTGGGGTACATAGATTCATAGAGGGATTTTGGTCCTGACACATAAGTGCTTCTTCACAGTCAAGTGGTCTAAAACATGATCCTTCCATTTTATTGGTTTACGGTTTTACTAGTTCTAATCCACTAGAAATCTATATGTTGTTTTTAAATGTACTCTTGTATTGCATGCATCGGTACAATAACATCTTCCAGTGTGTTTACAAATGCCAAATTATCTTCTATTGCCCAATTTCTTCTGTCAGATCGACGACCCTCGTTGGCTATCACTATTTCCTCCTGCTTTCTAATAAAACGTTGATGATATGAGGGCATGGTATCAGTCAGGCATGTCACTTGTTTTGTGAATGAACAAAAAAACTAAATGAATGAAATGCACATCTTATTTTTTTATATGCCACTAGCTATGAAATTAGTTAACTTCTGCGGTCCATAGGCAGCTCGCCGAGCCACGGTAAACACCCTGTACTACCACATTTTTTAACTTTTTTCAAACTTTATTTGTTTGTCTGCAGGCATGGAAGGCAAGCTCAAGTACACATACAAGTCAAACATACTGATAGCATGTCTACAAACAATCTGTAAAAGCGAGATAAAGAGCAATCACTACTGGGATAGGTCCTGATGGCGGTGGACATAATGCTACAGCTTTGAGATAAGGGTGCACAACATTTATAAACGACTCAAACACTTCATTTTCATGGCCTCAATGTTTTACCCATCAAGAAGCAACTACAGTGTCACTATAAAACGACGAAGGTGTTGGCATCTATGTACCGCAAGTGATAAATTGATAATTTATTTTAAAAGAGTAGCGTTTATATTGTGATATTTGTACTCTGAACGTGTCACAAGCGTAAAACAAATAATATTGACAGCGAAAAGTTTTGAAGTCCCGAAAGTGTATTCGAACTTACAAAACCCTATACCAATGGAATGATAAACTGATGCGTTAGACGGCTTGACTATTAGAATGTGCTCATCCACTACATAAAGAAGACCTTCGGACATAGACTTCAGGTTGACATTAGTTTCAAACCTTTTCATATGGTACCCCCCCCCCCCCGATCATTCCCTGCACTAACATTGCAAGTGCAGTCACAGATGTGTGAGTTATTTCACCCATATTTCTGGACCTTTCATGCATTGCTGAAAGCAGAATGAGAATGCTGTGATTGAAGCAGGGACAAATGATTTGAAGAGGGGGCTAGAGAGGTAAGGGACAACCTTTTGCAGTGGCTGTTATTCTGGCTTTCGATGCTACGTGAGGAGTGCCTGCGCATGCATAGAACACTTCTTAAAAAAGTTTCATTCAGAGGACTAGAAAAGTTTTAACTTTACATGGCTGCTGATATATCTCAGGTATACTACTGTTTCGATTTTTTTGCTTTTTCACATGAAAGACCCGTGTGCTTCCAAACAGTTCGTGCTTTAACATGGCAGCCAAAGCCAGAACCTCCACCTGCAGTGGGTTTTAGGGACTTTAAAGGGACCATGAAACGATTTTGAAATCGAATTCCGTTCACCGCACGTCGTAAAATAAGTGAAAAGAAAACCAAAACACAAAAATAGAAAGTAAAAAAAAGATTTTCCCATAGAACATTTAAAACAAAAAGCGGATTATTTTATATCTGTATAAAAGGTGAAAAGCGCGAACAAACGAGGACAATAAAGAAACACGGACGACAGGACTGGCGCTTCACTATGAACTGGTTTATATTAAGACCATTGTCACCTATATATACACACTGCCAAAACACATTGGATTCAATCGCCGCAATCAGAGCCAACCTTCCAGAAACGCCATCTTTATCTGAAGCAAATACAAAGACGGAGCGCTGACGCAATTGTTTTCCTTCTTTTTTATGTAAAATGCCTCTATAATTTCTCTTTCCGTTATTTCCTTTGCCTTTCTTAAAAACTTTGTGCCAGTCAGGTCAGGTTTACACCCACATCGCCTACAATGGTCAGCGAGATGACCCCTCGCGTTGTTGCGCACACACAAATTATGTTCTCGAGCCCTATCATTGAAGCAGCGCCCGGTCTGCCCAATGTAGACTCTGCCACAACTAAACGGAATCTCGTACACCACATTGGTGACGCACGCAGTATATTGTACCGCGTGTTTCTTGGAGCACGGTGCTTTTTCCTGCCTTGTCAACATCGGACATATTCTGGCAAGTTTGCATGGTGCCGAAAAAACCACGTTAATGTCGTTTCTGCCAGCTACCTTTTTTAGGTTGTGAGACACGGTATGCATGTACGGAATGACTTGCACTCGATTCCTTTCTTTACTTGCCTCACTGCATTTTTTACTTCTTTTTAGCTTTTGAAGAAGGCTCTCACAACTACTAGAGATTAGGTTAGGGGATACCCCGCGTCTGTTAACCTTTTTGATTGTCGTTTAAAACTGATTTTCATCTGGTGTTTGCACCTTTTCTCCAGAGCCTCATTTAGACATGTCAAGGCTATACCCCTTTTTACCAGTTTAGAATGAGCACTTTCAAACAAAACCAGGATATTCTTAGTGCGCGGACAACACTGCCAACAGACATGTTCTTCAGAAAAAAATTCAGAAAAAAAAAATGTCTAAAAACTGAATGGCGTTGTTCACAGGCAATTCCCAGGTAAAATAAGGTCCGCCTGAAACCTCCCTAAACAATCCGACAATCTTCTCAACCGTTTCTCCAAACCCGTGTCTGTATCTAAATTAAAAAAATAGTCATTTACGTATCTATATGTCTTTAAAACATGGGAATCTGCAAGCCTATCTGAAATTTGCCGGTCCAGTGTTGGCAAAAAAATGTTACACAAACAGGGCCAATGTCGACCCAATGCACACACCGGACTTTTGTACAAAATATCGCTCGTCAAAACTGACGGCAGTCGACTGGAGATAAAAAGACTAGCAGCTCCAAAAAATGATCGCTGCTAACGCCCGCAGAACTTTGAAATCTAATTTATCAGACTCCTTTATGTTATCCCGAACAGACTTGAGAAGTCCATCATGAGGAACGGAATAATATAAGTCCTCAACATCCACAGGTAATGCAGTGACAGCATTCTGAAAACCTTCTCTAAGTTCATTGACTATTTCTATTGAGCTCTGCAGCAAAAAAGGGTCTTTTAGTGCAAGGGTGTCCAAATGGCGCTGTAAAAACCGACTGACCTGAACCTGCCAAGTGTTCTTTTCCGACACAATGGCTCGGAAAGGACACTCAGTTGTGTGCGTTTTTCAGGCGAAAATTCCAAAATTCCACTTTCTGCCTTGTCTAGAGCGTTCCTTAAAACGTCTAGGTTCAGACCTTTTAGCAACTCAATTGCCGCAGATTTTTGAGACTTCGGTCGAAACTTAACTTCTTTGAAGTTTTTATCTATTACTCTCAATGCTTTTTCCTGGAACTGGCCCTGCGACATTACAACAAATCCCCCTTCCTCAACGGCCTGCACAAGCGAGAGTTCGTTGAGCTTGAAAAAATCCACAACCTTCTTTAAAGGTGGTTTTGCCTTAGGGCGTCGACTCACAGATTCCTTCAGGCAGTCCACACCATCACCAATAGCACGCTCCCTGTTCTGTTCCCCAGCGCTGTTCGCCACCCTTCGTACGATGGCCAGCAGTTCTGGTCGAGATGATGACGGTTCGAAGCTGTGCTTTTGTCCTTTGTTAAGGACACCCTTGATCTCCTCTGCACTCTTAGAAAAAAGGGTATGGATAGTCCTCCCTTAGGGGAGGAACGGTCTTGTAACCTATGTTCCTTCAGAAATGGAGCAACCTTCGTCCCTGAAGCAGGGGAGCAAATAGTTCCTCCGTCGCCTGCATCTCATTATGGCGGCCCTGAATCGAGCAAATCGAGCTCAATAAGGCTTAACGAGGACGCTACGTCTCTTGTACGGGACGAAAGGAGCAGCAAATAAAAGCGTAACACGAGCTTTCCGCGAACTGTGTTTATTTCCGAAGCCAGGTTCCCCCGCAGGTACAGAAACTTGCGTTTCGAAAGCAGCTACTTAGTCTTCTCGTCCTCAGCACTGCGATGTTAAACGGAGACAACCGATACCCAGTTACTTCGCGCACTTCACGTCTTACCTTTGCTGTTCCTCGAGTCACAATTCCTTCGCCAACCGCACATCACGGAGGAATGGCAAACCAATCCGCGAAACCAAAAGCCGCTCTCAAAAGAACAAACTCGAAGCTGTTGTTTACCGCGTAGCGTGAAAGAAGGTTAAATCGCTTGCCACCAGATGGCCGAGTCAAGCAAAGTAAATGCAAGTAGCTAAACTAGGTGGCGCTAGGTACCGCCTAATTCATGCTCTACAAAAAATAATTTTTATTTTCCTCAGGCTATCTTTTGCGCATTCGGCACCTCTACTATATACACACTACGCATACTACAAGCATCAGGTGAACATACATTCACATACACACACATTGCACATACAAACGTCAACACAACGGCACACTAACCCGAACACTACACCCGAGCTCTGCGTTTCCGTCTTTTATACTGGTCGTTTTGAACGTACGGAACTTTTCGGTGACTCCATAAGCAATAAAAAATATTCCCAGCATGTTGATCTTTTCCCAGCAATGTAATACCACTGAGAATATTTCGAATGGCTCAGGGGATGAATCTCTTATTAAGAAGTAAACGCTCGATCATGCCGTAATTATTTGAAAGCCAATAAATCCAGCCGCTCCAATGCGGCTCGAAGCCATGAGTTTGTTTCCCCGCACGGCACTTCGTAGCCGGTATTTCTATTGTAGTTTGTTTTTCTATTTGTGCTGTTCGCGCACGGCTTCAATTGCCGTCTTGAATTAATCTCTGTAGAGCGGATATTCACTCAGCTGGAAGTGATGCTTCACGGGCAGAGAAATCGCTTTTCGATCGACTTGAATGCAGTCAAAGCCGCGACTTGCGGCAGGTGTTATGTACGGAGCTACACCGTGGCGAGCTCGAAAACTTCTAGCGCTCATCCCAGCGCGCCACTTGGAGGGCAGTTTCTCCAGGAACTGTAGTATATTTAACCAGCAAAATAAAGGGTAGCTCTTTTTTTTTTCGATTTTACCTATCATTCTTTTTTAATGCTGAAATTCCACACTGTATATATAAGTGCTTTCCGTCATAATTTCGTACTTTTCAGACCTTTCCACAGAGCGCAATCGCTCTCGGGGAGAAGACAACCGACAGTCACATTGGCCACAGTACGATAGGAGCTTACTGTTCAGACCAGCGTTCCAACATGACTATCCGCACGTCGACCGATTGCACCTAATCCCTCAAGTGGTCTTAAACTCTTTAATGTGAAGCGGAATGTCAACCTGCGACACCCTCCGATCACGGCTCGGCCAGCGGCATCAATGCCCGACAGTTTACGCAGTTTACGTCATCTCATCTTGTTGTTACACCACTGATACGCGAAAACACGGTCACATCGGCGATAATTCCAGTCTTCTGTTCACAACGCACAACACTGCCATCACGATGTTGCTACTATGTTGCTGACACGCAGAAATACGAAGCCACGTTGATTGCCGGTTGGCACTCGGCATCGGAAAACAGAACCAAACTCAGCACGGAAGGCACCCAGGCAGCCGGCAGCAAAACCTGCCGGTCTTGGACGCAGTTCCTGCGATTTCCATAACGTCGAAAACGTCGACACGGATCCGCGTGGTTCCGATACTGTAGTTCCGCGTGGGCCGGCGTGGGTTGCGCGATCCGGAGACGGCGATCTTACCCAGTGTACGTAGCTCTGCTGGCACTGCTCCGGAACTTCGCTGTTCTTAGCGGCTTCGTTTGCTCGTTTGATAAAATTAGTGATAAAAACATCAATGCAACCGAAATGTTCTGCACGTTTGGACTAGAAGACGGAATTAACGGCGGCCTTCGTTGCCGCTGAAGCTCAATCAACTCAACAACTTTTCTTAAACAACGTGCGCGACGTGGTCGAAAAACGAAACCGAAAGAATATAAGTCGGGAGGGCGAAAGCTTTCTCCCGTCGGCATGGAGAAGGAGAAAAACGTTTCGTTCCTCCCTTTTTCTCGTGTCCGCTTGGGGGCGCGCCAGTAGGAGGGAGGAAGACGCGCCGTTGCTACCTTTTTCCTCCATTTTTTCTTAGAGTGTGGAAGCGCGGCTCCCCCAAGACGGTAACGCTGTCCATGCAAATGGCATCGCTCTTCTTCTTTGGCGGAAGCTTCATTAGCGTATGTTGCCAGATGAAGTTATATCTTCTTTTCTTCGAAATCTCTTTGCCTTTTCACTATGATGCATCCTCGCTGCCAAAGCACGTCAGGCAAGTCCACTTCACCTTTCTCATAAAAGCCTACCTCAATAAATAGCCGGCGAGTTTTTCTTAGAAGTTTTGTTAAAGAGTGTTTTGATCCACATTTTGTAGCATAATTAGCGATGCGGCGGAAATTGGCAGATATTATAATTTTGAGAGCCATGCGCCATCTATCGTGTGGTGAAAGAATCAAGAGAAGGATCAGACTGCTCCTGCGCTGTCAACCCACGAGCATCTTCTGCTGAGGAGAGCTCGGCCGCGCGCGTTGCATGCCGGTCGCGGTTCCTGCTATCTGCTGAAAAACATGGCGTCGGTGGTGATCGTTGTCGTGGTCGGTGTGGTGGAAGCTCATCGTGGTGGAAGCTCAACGGCGGCGGGTACTCTCGTTTTGGGGAAGCTCTCGTCGTGAGCCTCTTTCTTTTGTGCTTCCCTCTCGTCCCACGAATCTGCCTAATACGATAGCGGGGGCCCCCTCCAGGTGAATCTGTCTAATACGACGGCGCCGACACTTTTCCGTTCCTTTTATTTATTAATTTTGCCGACGGGCACAACGTGGTGGCACATGAGCCAAATAAACCCGCTTCTTCAGTATCTTTGTGTTTCGAAGTGATTCCTCTCCTCAGAGCCCACGGCAGCCTTCGGACGGACCCGGCCGTAGCAGTCCTCAACATCCTGCTACGAAGTGGGATCGCTCTCGTGGTGCAGTAAGATAAGTCGAATCCCACAAGTTTCACCGCTTGCTTGTCGAGGAACCACTTCGAAGCACTTGGTGCAGGCTCATCGGTTTGAGGTACCCTATGCTTAAGATTATCCGTGTATGCTCGGAGCATTCCGTACATTAGAGACGCCACGCCACTCACTGTAGTTCGATTCCGACGAGGAACCGAAGTCTTCGTTGGAAGACTCGCTGCACTCTCCAACAGGCGTACCGGCGTTTGGGACCAGTCACATGCTGTCGCTGTAGAGCAACATATCGAATTTCGTTCAGTTGCGATCTGTCCATGGCTATCGCGGTGATGAGAGGCTCCGATTCAGAAAACATATCGGTAGCATCGGCGCCATCCGCGCAGTAAACCCTTGTAGTAAAGCCTACCGGCACACCGCCAGCTCGCCGCTAACGCTCCCATTCTCCTACTGCCGAGAGAACTTCCGGTTCCGGTGACAGAGTACGTCATGACCGTCAAAATTACGCCGCGTCTTGTTTTGCGGTTAGTTGGAGAAGAAGAAAAACTGGATATTTCATTAATTTTTCGTCTAGAAGTTTATGAACCGAAACGAACACGGATGACTGTTCGGCATTCCGTGAACATGGAAGGTTTAATGTAAAATTTATTCGGGCAAATGTAAAAAAGTAATTGCATGGTCCCTTTAAGTATCACTTGGTAATTGGTGTTTTCTGCACAATAAGTGACCGGTGCCTTGTGTGCAACTGGTATCCAATATATTGATTTGCCTTAGCATTCAACTGATTTGTGTCATGCGGCGATTCCTTTTTGCAGACGCCTGTAATTAAGGACTCGCCTTCTGAAGTACATGATCAACCTGGTTGAGAAGAAGCTAAGCTGTTGCCCGTCTGGGTCAGATTGGCGAAGCGACTGATGAAAACTCCCCTTTCTGGAGACAAACAGCCGCTGTCATCCAGCCCGCTTTGTTCCCCCTTGGTAATGTACCAGGCAGTAGCTCCCCAGCGATTTACAATAACCTACCTCACGGTAACAGTTTTGTATGTTCCCTTCTCTATTTCATAGGGTGACAGATAGAGTTGTCACAGCTGTTTTACCAGCTAGGTATGCGTTCACGTAGCATAGGCCAAACCGGCCTGTGACAGGAACTTTTCGGCATACCGGTCTCGCCATGCCAGGCGAACGCCCCATGGGGCGAAAATGGCCGGTCTCAAATGCCTGAGTCCGCCCGGTACCGGGAACTCATCGTCGTCTCTGGAAACTTTTCGGGGTATCCGGGAACTCGACGGACACTGGTGTTGTCGCGCCAGGACATGGCACTGGCAGCCCGATGCCGGGATCCCGGTGAGTTTGCGGTACTGGCCGGGTTCCGACATTTAGAACAGGCCATTTTCGCCCCTTGCGGAGCTGCCGATCCCGGCCTGAACACACAGAACCAGCAGACTGATACCGCCCCGGCGCCAACCCGGCGTGTTGTGCTACTTGTGTTATGCTGATTATGATTCATTTGCACTTTTTTTTTTGGTGGCAAAAACATTTTGTTGTTTGATGATGCTACGAATCCTCTAATGATTATATTGGTCAGGCGAAGAGAACATATTAACAAGCAACAAGAGGGAAGACCAACTATGGCTGGGTCGAGGCAGTGTTGCACAAAAGTATGGGTTCTCACTTATTTTCAGGTAGTCTTATCTGCCTTTTGACATCTATTTCCGAACTGTAAATGTGTAGTCAAGAAACACATAGCCAATGTGATATTTTTTATATTTTGGGGCATGCAGTGGAAGCCTCACTCATAAAACATCTATTATTCAAAGGCTTGCAGCGGTTGAATTCTAGACAACTCTTCTTTATGTATTGACCATGTAAACACAAAATATTCACAAATGTATCTTTCGTCTGGAATATTTCGGAATAATGCAGTACACTCAAGAACAAGGCACCAATAAGAAAAAACCTCACCACTAGAATCTGCAGGCAGAAGATGACAGCTCCGATGATTTCCCTAGAAATGTTAACGTTTACAACAATAATCAAATTGCAACTTTCTTTTAAATAGAGTGTTTGGTAAACAGGAAACAGTCAGCATGACACTAAGAAATTAATAAAATTATTTACTAAAAGTAGAAAGTATTTGTCTAGAAAAACTGTGAATGTTTCCTTTTGTATAGTCAACAGCTTCATCTAGCTGTGCACTGTAGGAGTACTTACAGTGGTGCAGAATGATGCACCATTGACGTAAAACTTTGCTCTCTTTGACCGCATTTATTTTCCATTAATTTTCTTTTCAAGCTTAATACCTCATTAAGACAATGTGCTGACATTTTCTGGGGAAGCCAAGCTCCCAATATTTTATCACTTATACTTGAAAGGCTGTATAACTTTGCCCGGTGGTAAAAGAAACACGATTATTTTAATGTGAATTTTACAAAAACATAGTGGAGATATCAAAGGATGTTAGCGCATTTCCGTTTCCTTAATTGGAGTCGAGTATATACTTGAACTAAAGTGATTCATGTTTTCCAGCATGTCATAATTCAACGGATATTTTTTTTTTTTTTTACAGCGGAGCTTTTAAGGGCTAATTTTTCCCAGGATCGTGTCTGGTATCAAACAAATGTCGACACCCGTGGTCGACACAACACTGGTTGCCGCCGTCGCTCATAGATGGCGATAGCTGTCCAGAGTGTTGTGTTTGCCGGTTGCCTGCTTGCCGCCGTCGCTCATAGATCGCGGCAACCTTTCAAGCCTCGGCAACCAGACAACTGGTTGCTGCCGTGGCTCATAGATGCGGCAACATTTCTTCGGAGGAAGAAGACCGGGAACGGAACGAGCGGCGATGTGCGCAGCAGCGCGAATGGATCGGCAACCACCGCGAGGCCGCTATAGCCTAAAGTTTCCCTGCGTCGAGCGCTTCAGATTCCCTTTCAATAGAAGAGCAGATCACTCGCCTGGAAAGCCAGCGCCGAGAACAGAAGCTACAGCTCCGATGCTCTTCCTTCTTCACCAGAGCGGAAAGGCTGAAGGTTTCTTTTTTCTTTTTTTAAAGTTAGGGGTTATTTTTACATGAACATAGCATATGGTCTTTGATTCAGTATGAAAGCAGTACTGTGGTTAAGCCCACCACCCCGAACATAAGCGGAAAGAGAATTACCTGCTAAAATATGGCATGACTGTGAAGGTGGTGAATGATTACCACAGCAGCCAAGAATTTTGAAACTGGGTAAAGGAGACCTGATGTCACAGAAACTGCTGGGAGGAGTACTATACCTTTTTTGTCTGTTCTTTTCATAGTTTGACCTGCCCCCAATTTCATGCTGGTTGTTTCTTCCTTAGTTGCTCTTTCTTTGTTCAATATTTGTGCCATTTGTGTGCCAGTTCACAGGTTTCTTCTTTCCACCATTGCCACAGCTTTCTCTTGTTGGCAATGCATTTCCATCATACTCTTGCTGTTAAGAAATACTTGTACAAATATTTTTCTTACATTTTCCTATGCCCGTTAATTGGTCAGACACCATTACAGAATACCTAATCATTGACACTGCTCTACAACAGTGTCCTAACAACTAAGCCAAGAAGTTTGAATTACCACATGCAATCAACGCTATTCAGGAGAGCCCAGGTAGCGGGGTGTCGAATAGACTGTATGCATGGCTTGCACCTGATGCCCATCTTTCTGGCAGCCAGAAGCGTATCCTTAACGCAGCGGAATCTACACTATCACGCGCCCTTTTTCCTATTATATCTGACCAAATGACGTCAGTGCAAGCTGTGTATATACTAATGGAAGTACTGCGTCATTTGTTCCAAATTGCGCCATAAACGAAAGTCTGCTACAACTTGAGCCAAAATGACATTTTTCTAAGAATTGCGCCATACCTGCGCCGAGATGGGTTTAAAGGAACAAAAAATATATATTTTGTAATTGGTCGATCCTAATATTCGGAGAAGAAAAAGGAAAGTAAATGGTACAAATACGAATTTCACAGCGTCTCTACTCAGCGTATAGTTTTTTCGTGTTAGGTCAGAGCACAGTCGAAGGCTCGAACACATGCAACCACAAACACACATACTGAAAGCGCAAGTCACGGGACATTCGCTGCACTTGATTGGTTTAGCCGATGAAAGAACATGTACAAGGAGATGACGAATGCCATGACATCAGGCTTTGATGCAGGGAATCACCCGGCCGGAGCCGTTGATACTGGCCATCAACCGCTTTGGCCGGTTTATGTGCTGGCTGGTGGATCGCCGTCATCATTTAAAGTTCCAGACAATTTCGTCTATGTCAGGATTAAGAGACGTGTAAAAACTTTGCAAAGTAGTAGGATTGCCGATTGCAGGTACTACGATAAAACAGAACCAGGCTCTTGTACTTCTGATAAAATCATTCGATTATTGTGGTTGCCACATTCCTTTGTTCCGTGACGGTAGAGTACCACCGTTGCACTTGAGCCGCTCGCGTCAACCTTCACTGCCTCTCACCAGCGTGCGCGCGTCGAGTGTCACCGCTTTGCACCGGAGTGCTAGGAGCAGCGACTGACTTAATTGGGGGAGCGCCTGACTTAGCGCGATAGGCACTCAAATTACGCTCAGGATTATTACAGGGAGCGACCTTCTCTGTCCTAATTGTAGGTTAACCTCTAAGAAAAAAAATGAGCAGAGAGAGAGAAGAAACGGGTCTATATATATTTGAATAAATATAGTAGTTCCCGTGCAGCAGTCGATCGAAAGAGCAGCAAACTTTGACATAACTCTGGCTCCCACGCCTCAAAAGAGCAGTGTCACATTTAAAGTACAAGTGAAGGCTTTTATAATATTTGTGGGCGGTTGTTTTTGCTGTTTATGATATTAGAATTTTGAGTTTGGTAGGTTCATTAAAGTTACGGGCCGCATTTCTATTGGTAGAAATGTTAGCGGATAGGCTGGTTCTTGCTGGCATTTTCCAAAATTTATATTTACAGCCCCCCCCCCCCGAAAAAAAAGAAGAAACTACCAAGTGTAAAATGAGAGGGGAGACAGAATTTATCCCAGTGAAGTGTTGTGGTATGACTCACTTTTCAACCATTTTTGAATACCCATTGTAAATTAAACCTACTTTGACTAAAGCTTTACTTCAGACTCTTCCTTTTACGCCCTTCTATTCTTATCACAAACGGTAATAACCCATCTAGCACAGCATGTCTGCTAGCACTGGGTCTATGTCGGCAAGTACCGGGAACTGGACGGCAGAACCTGGCCGCCACTGGCCAGGCTCCGCCGCCTTCCTTTTACTGGCCGATGTGGGCCCAGTGCTTGCCGACATGCTGTGCTGGCTGGAAGCAATATGCTCGAGTTCGAGTATGAAAGAGGAACCCTTGATCACTATTATAAATAAACTCATTGAGATATGCAATCACTTTTTTTAATTTCGAGTGATGTGCAAACAGATGTTGTCATCTGCTCCAAAAGCGTCAGTGACTGCTTCAAACCAATATTTTGCCTGCTACAGAACCTGCTACAAAAGGGTCAAATGTTTACATCGCTGAAATCGACCAATCTGTTTCATAAGCATGTACCGTCCCCCTTTCCAGATGGTAGAATATGTATTTAACTTACTCCTGCTTGCCATAATTTTGTTGTTAATTTTGGCCAAATGATTCCTTGTGTAACTGGAATACGTATTGGCTGCACCATGGATAATTAGGAAAAAGTGTATTTATGTGGTTTATATCAAGGTGACCAATATTTAATTGTATACACATTCTTAGAAGTAACAAAAAATTAGAATAAAAATTAAGTCAAAAGCGGAATCGGAACACAACTCATAGCGAGGTGGACAAGGTGTTGTCCCGATCAGGTGATTGCACCTCATAATTGCAGGAAAGAGAGATGAACCATCTTGCTTGTGACTGCAAGATTGCATTTCATGATCCACTGAATTGGCAAAAATAAACAGAAAAAGCTCATTTCCCATCTTGATTCAAATCAATTTTGACATTGTGATTGTGCAACTAATAAAATATTTTGTAATTTTTTTTTTTGCAGACAAGAGCATTAACAGTTTATTAATGGACCCGAGACGAGCCGAAAGAGAATACAATATAACTTTAAAAGCGACCTTGAAATCTTCAATGAAAGTCCTCACTCTAAGTACCCACGATACGATATTTATTATTGCATGACTTCAATGAAATCAAACATTTGCTTAATGCATGTATCACACACAAAACCATACACGACTGATGGATCAAATTTCAGGTTGGAAGGGGATTTCTCTGAATTAAGATACGGGAAGAACCTCTGGCAACATGTTGCTATAGGGTCCCTCCGTAGCTTGGTTCAGTGAAAGATCTGCGGTAACCTAGCTTACGGAGGGTTCTCCGTAACATGTCTAAGGGAGAGTTCTTTGTAATCAATATAACGGAGGGTTATTTGTAATGAGTTTAACGGAACCTTCCGTAAAACATATTACGGAAAGATCCCCTGGCAACATGTTGCCAAAGAATCTCTCTGTAAAATGGGGCAATTTTTTTATTGCGCCTATATTAAGCGCCTTGCTCTAACGACAAGATTTCAGGAGGAAATACTAGAACAACTGGAACAAAAACGTCACTACCTTTTTGGCTTTAAAGTTACATGGCGATACAAACGCAAATACGACATCCGGAGCTTCCCATATTTGTATCGTTATGGTGACCATATTTCCCAGAACAACTGACCGGGCCGTAATGAGGAGCAGAAAAACCTATAAGAACGACCGTCAACTTGCAACAATTATTAAGGCGAAAGCCTTATAAGTCTCAATGTTCAGTTTACCTTCAAAGTCCTTGAGCGAAAACACGTCGGCGACATGAAAGTACAAAAACACTTCGGCGACAAAAAAGGTACCAAAACGAAAGGTCCCAATGAAACGGCGCCAAATGTGCGTCGTCAGAGGGCGCGCTGTCTTCGGAGGTTCGCTATCGCCGGGACAACAGCCGACGCTACGATCTGAGTGAGCCAATGAAACGGCGCCAAAAGTGCGTCGTCAGAGAGAGCACTGTATTTGGAGGCTCGCTGTCACGTTTACATCGGAGCTTGGGCTTTTACCTTCAGTTCGTCTTAGGGCTAAGATAAAAGACGCTGTGAACTTTTTAGGGGCGAAGCTCCTTAGGGTCTAGCCTTGTCCGTCCGTCCGTCCGTCCGTCCGGTGTCCGTGCTCACTTCGATTGCCATCCCATCTGTCTTCTTAAAAAACGAAAAAAATATTTGCGCAGTCGACAGGATTCGAACCTGTGCGGGGAGACCCCAATGGATTTCTAGTCCATCGCCTTACCCACTCGGCCACAACTGCGGGACGAGCAGGGGGCTCTGAGATGTGGTAGTGACTCAAGAGCTGGGGATGCCATGGATGAAACGTTGCATGTAGCCGCTCAACGTCTATGCAGGAGAGGGCGCTGCGGTCAAATGCGTATATAATCGCGTTAAACTTTGCATGCATTGGCTCAACCTTTATAGACGAGAGGGCGCTGCGGTCAAATGTTCAAATGCGTATACAACCACGTTCCATACCACACATTCTCTTTCTGGCATGGACCGTTGACTTAAGCGGTGGAGATGCGTTCCCACGGCTTCTAGCGGATCCAAGCTGATCGGCTAGAAGAACCACTGGCTCTGCATTTCACTGACAATTAAAGCAGTAATAATGAAGCCGAAACGCAACCCGGAACTCAGCACTACCTGTGAGCAATAAAAAAAAATCAGCACCATCAGCACTACCTATGAATAAAATCAGTATCATCAGCACCACCAGAGCTTCGCCCCAATCAACATCATTCACCACGTGGAGATGCGGTCATTTTTTTATTACACGACTAGTTTGATGACTAATTTTTAAATAACAATATCACTTCAATTTACGTAGTGTGTCGAACCAAAAAAAATACGGGTTCGGTTACGGTTCAGGTTCAGGTAAATTAATTTTGTTCCGGTTCAGTTCCGATTCGATTAGTTCGATCCGCGAACCGGTTCGCGAACCGGTTCGGGGCGCTGAACCGGTTCCCGAACCGGTTCGGAAATTATAAATGACAAATTGCAACATCAAAATAACAAAATCAAAATAACATCAAAATAACAACATCAAAATAAAAAAAAAATGGCAACATCACGTTCTAGAAAGGTGTTATGAAATGAGCACACAGCAGCATTTAGGATTTACGAAATTGTAGGAAAATGAAATCCCGTGACGCGATTTTTTTTTTGCACAGCCTTCCAATTTTTTTCTTCCGTGCAGGCCGCGACCAGCGCAATACTGGTTCCTATGTCAAGATTCATGGATGCAGCGTTTATATTCCTAAGACAGAGTGGAGAAGAAAAATATGTAAGCGAGGTGTGTGTCAGTTGACGGCACTTAAAAAACAAATGGCATTGATAGCACATTCATTGTCAACAGCGCGTGGCCGAACCGTTTTGACATGAGCCGGTAACCGTTATTTTTTTCCGGTTCAGTTCCGGTTCGGGTTCATCGCGATAACAATATAACGGTTCGGGTTCGGATTCAGTTCCGGAAAAAATACCGGTTCGGTTCCGGTTTTCGGTTCGGTTCGGTTCCGGTTCGACACCCTGAATTTACGGTAAAACTCCTAGGTTAAAAAAGGCCTGTGCGTTTATTCATCTACTTCCTTGAGCAGTGATTAAAATCGTTGCCACCCCCAGAACGCGTTACGAAAACGACAAAAAGCAAGACTGTTTTCCCTAAAAAATATATTACGCTTAATTTAATTTGTATCTTAATTACAAAAAAATGTGGACGCGCAGATTGTTCTTTTTTTAGTTTTAACAAAGTTAAGAGAGTATAATACTCTCCCTCCCTGTTTATGTTACACAGAAATAGAAATTTCCTGCCGTCAGTTTGTGTCTAAGCTCTGACCACTAAAATGAAAAAATGGAAACGTTAGTAATGTATTTATTTCGCTTCCACGAGCTGCAAATAAGCAGCGCAGTTTGAGGGATCTGGCTCAAGTCGGTCGAAGTTTACCAGATAAACTTATCCGTCAAATCCGCAGTAAAAGGGCGAAAACGAAATGCGTCAAACTTTGCCGACGACGCCCGGTATGAAGTTGGTGCGCACGACCCGTTCTGTTTTTGTATGCTAGAGACGAGTGAATAATTGATCGCTTAGCGTTTGAGAAACATCCGTGTTTGACGCAAGCGGCTATCGAACGTGGGTCGTGAAAAAACACCGCAGTTCGCGCGTTATTTACAAGATGAAGATGGATTTTCAGCGCGAAAATAACCTCTTTGGGCGGCCCGTGAGGCGCAGCAATGCATACAAGAAAGCAAGAAGAGGGAAGTCGTTAACGCCGTCCTCAATAAATTCCCAACGAAGCAGTAGTTTGCGGAAGATCAGAAAGACATGCCCAAACTCTTCGACGCAGTCGGGTGCTTATGCTATAGCGAGCTACATAAATCTATTACATTTGCATCCCCTCGAATAGAGTTCCAGTCAACTTTGAGGCAAATTCGGATTTCGCCACACTACAAAAAACAAACTGTGCAAAAAAAAAAACTTGGCAGCTTTTTTGTTACAAATTATTTGTTTTTGTCTGTTTCTCTGTTTCTGTAAGTTTTGTAAAAAAATTTTTCGGTGCTTGGTCCTTTTTGTAAAATGACTGAATTTGTGTTGCCCAGGCTCGTAGAAAAACACCTTCTGTTCTTAAAACACAGTTTCTCTAAAAGAAGCGAGTCTCTGTTGTGGACGTTTGTGAAAAAAATAAAACAGTTTCTGATTTTAGAATAACATATTTTGTAAAAAGAAAAGCGAGTTTCTGTTCTGGAGGTTAGTACAAAACAGTCTCTAATTTTTTCAGGACAAAAGTTTCACAAGGATACCCCATGTCGCTGGTATCTTACATGCCATTTAAGCGCTACATCCGAAGAAGAGCGGTAAAGTAGGATACAATAAACTCACACAAATAACAGCGACCCAACAGCCAAACCGATCGTGCACGCTCCTCTATGAACACCCTGCGTGTTCACACGATCGCCCTATACGGCAGCCTTATCTTTGAATTCGACTTTGCCGGTGACTGCGACACTTGTCGCATAAACATGTAGAGGCTGAACAGATAGTACACCCACTAAATATTTCTTCGACATTTTCACAGCTGAAAGTTTAAACCTCTTAATCCAGCGCCTTCATAAAAGCCACAGTAGATTAATTAACTAAAGTTAATTAATTAACTTTTAATATTAACTTGATGAATTATGTGTAAAAATGCAGTATTGGCGCTGATTTTTGTTAGAAACTATAGGAATTACTCGATATAATTATATATCCAAGTAGCGCGACGATTAATCTCCCCTTCTAACGTCCTCCGAGCCCCAAAACACACAGGGAAGAGGCTTCATTCATGTAACCGCCATACCCTCTTGATAAAATTGTGTTTGATTTGATTTCAAACTCCCCGACTTCGCCGTGACCTGTCGCAAATACCGCTATGACTGTACTTTAGATGAACACAGGGCTGCTCAATATTTATACACTATCGCATTCGGAATGAAATGCGAACAGCGGAGAGCGTGGCCGTCGACAGATCCTGAGCCAAGCTGCGCCTCCTAAAAACATCTGCAAACTGAAACAAAAAAAAAGCGGGTGTAGGGATGGCCGAAAGGGCTTGGCGGAAAGAGCTCGGAAAATTGGCGGCGCGGTCACCCGAAGTGTCCTTCGGAGGCGCCCGATGTCTCGCGCTTTTCCCTTTGGCGGCAAGCGGCGACCAGCTCCCGAAAGTGGAAGCAGATTTCCTTGCGTTGGAAGTAAACACACTCTTTGTTCCCACGGCGGGAGCGGGTGGTTCCCTTGCCGCCGGGGTAAATGGGGAAATGACTTTGTCAGGGTCATGTCGGCGACACCGAGGGAGAGAGAGGTCCGGCCTCCCTTCGGAATGTCGGCGTGCCCTTTTTTGGAAGAGTGGAGTCTGAACGAGCCCGTGCGCGGAGCAAGACGTTATTCTCCCGCGGTCCCGAGGGCTCCGCGTACTCTGTCTTGCGAGACAGAGACCTTGCCCTGCGCGGCAAGGGGCTTGGCGCCGAGGCGCTATCGTTGGCGTTGGGTTGCCACGAGCGACATCAGCAGCGTGACGTTTCCTGTTTCTTGTTGTAAAAAGTTGTTCGTCTTTTGTAAATATATATTTATTTACTCAAGCACCGAGTCGTGAGCGTCACTGAAGCCACCGGAAAGAAGTCACCCTCCAGCCAGCGCAGCACCTCCACGATCGACGAGAATCTTTACTGCGGGTTAGAGGCTATAGGGCGTTGCCACACTCTAAAAAAAAGGGAGGAGAAATGGAGGAAAAAACAATGTTCCTCCCTGTCGCCAACGGAAGGAAGGAAATCGCCCCCGTTCCTCCCTTTCACCGATCCACATGCAGCGCCACCTGGTGGTGCTTGCAAAAGGGACGAAAATTCCTCCCCCATGTTTGCGGCGGCAGCGGCGGTGGAACCGCCGCTGCCGGCGCGAACATGTTTAATGGCTGTGTCGGCAACTTGATTGCTTGATTGCCGTCATTTAGAGCGATCCCACTACTGCCCATGCGCGATTAAAAGCGGAGCTGCGGAGGCTAGCGGAGGTGCACTAGTTTAACAAGAAAGAAGCGAGGGCGTGTGTCTCGCGAGAATCACGCCGTGCCCGCTCCGATATCGCGCTTGTTCATGGTGGATGAAAGATTGCTGCTGCGATAAGCACAGTTGGAAATTTATCACTGGCATGGCAAGTACGCCCACTTTCGTCGCGTTACTTGCTACAAGTCGACATAGTACTAGATCCTTAACCAGCTCGCCTGCCTATTTGCTTTAACTTTAATGACAAGTAGAACGCACAAAAAATAAATCGTCTTGGGTTTTTTTTTTTTGCTTGATCACGTAGTTGCTTAAGATCGCTGCTCTATTCGAGTCGACCCGTCTCTACGTTCCTACCCCCGTCACATCCGCGAGAAACGTATACTCTTGAAATAAAGTGTACGTACCATACAGCGAAAGATAATCCGTGCGGCGTTTATTTTACTTCTGTGTAAAACAGAACAGCATATCCAGTCGATAGGAACGAGCACTGCGTTGCGACCAGCGGTTGCGTGCGACACACCTTGTAGTCCGTCAACATCGAGACCACGACCGGCTTGCGGGAACACGCGTTTTTCAAAAACCATGGCCCCGCACAAGAAATGACACTCAGCTGACGATTCGGCGAAGGAACGAAGCGACGGATCCGGAAAGCAAGCTCAACTATGCTTTCGGGAAGAGTCCACTTGGAAGAAAGGGTAGTACAGACATTCCATCCTGGTTGCGGGGCGAAGTGGGGGAGGGAGGGCAGTCCGCGGGCTTGAAGGAATGGATGATTCACCACAGCCGACGGTTCACCGCTGCTTTTTTAGTTTGCGCTACGCTGCATCTCCTGCTACATATCAAATAACGCACTCGCAAAAAAAAAATAATGATAATTTGCCGCCTTTTTTCTTTATGCGGCCGATTCAATCTATTATGGCGCGGTTCCTCTTGTGTCGCGAAACAAGCGTGGCTGTAGTGGTGTTAAAACCAGTAATATTGTTTGTTTGAACAATGCATTGAAATACTTGTGCAACAATTAAAATGATTCATTACCCCACCAAAACTGAAAATAAATTACACTGTCACTGAACACTGCAACTCAAACAATAGCTTGATTGCAATATTAAACACCAGTTACCGCATTTCAACACTGCATTACCAACATGATTCATCAAACTTATTAAAAAGATAATTAACATTTTAGTTAATTAGCTTAATGATCTACATTTGCTTTGCTCAGGGTGTTGAATTAAGAGATGGGGGCTATTCCAAGAGACATTTCAAATAATGTATTAAGTATGAGTAATATAAACTCCGCCTTTCCGTGTTTATGCGACAAATGATGGCAGTCACCGGCCAAGTCGGATTCAAAAATTAGACTGCCATATATAGAGATAGTGCGAATTTGGCGTACGTAGAGAAAGGCGGGGGTGCGGTTTCGCTGCGTTGTTGCTGTTGTGTGGGGGTGTGTTCTGTTTGTGTTCCGTGTATTCTGCGTGTTCAGTGATGTGTATGTATCTACCATGTAGCGTGCAAAAGTCGGGGGAACTTAAAACCAAATTAGCGCTGCTCGATTTCCGGCGGACGTTGGGCGCGACCCAGTCGGCGCATGCGCTAGCTAAGCTGATTAACATCGACCCAAAACGTCATATCCGGTTTTTTACAACGCATGGGTCGCAAAGCTTTTACGTACTATATTGCTAATAAACTATTTTAATGTCAATATATTATTAACTCATTACAAATCCATTAGTTGTTCAACAAAATAATATTGTTACTCTGATGTCATATCCGGCTTTAGATTAATTTAAAATACAAATGGGTCGCTTGTGTTATACACTTGCACTTGTTTGAAATTTGTTTTAATTATTCTTTATTAGAATAGTAAAGCAAACCCATGCCATCCATGACATGGACCAAAAATCGCTGCCACCTCGCGCTCCGGTTCAAGAGTACGCACACATGTTTACAAATGGCGGCACTATGGTAAGTCAGCTGACGGGACTATTCGGTTATTTAGAGAATTTCATGTAGTTCTTTGCAAATTAGTGTATCAGGGAGCCCATGTATGCATCTTGATAATATAGCCAAGCCCTCATAACCTTTGCGATTCTAACTGTCGCTGCTAACCAGAGCAGCACGGACCCCAGCGCGTTCTCCCCGCACGCCGAAAACCGCTGAGCCACAAGCATGCAGGATCACGCTGGACGCTCACGCGATGCCAGAAAATCACTGAAGGTGGAATCCTCGCCGGCCTCGCGCCGAAATCAATGTGTTCCCCATGCCTGCGAGCGAGCTTAGAAACACAAATACGAGAATATTGTCTTGAGCAGCGTTTACACTGCACGAGAGCGCTTGCACAGCAGGCCACCTCGGAGTGTAGAGCTTTTCGTTGCTTTGGCCTCTCCTTCCGTCGTCCTTGCATACCTCACGACGATAACAATGTCTTGCCTAAACGTACCAGTGGTACGATCTCGGGAAGAACAGACCCCTTTACCGAAGCCCAGTTACACGAGTATCCCAGCGGTTTCTGGGAAGAAGAGGCAGGGGACATTCCCCTGCCCCTCATCCCAGAAATATATGTGTACTACATTAATAAGAGTGAGTACCGAGTTACTTCTCTTGTGTTCCCCTTGTCCTCTTTTTTTTTTCTTCTTCTTTTGTGTGTTATGTTTTTTAAAGGGAGAATGTGTAAGTGTAAAATGCTTGGCATTGATTTTCCGAAGCAAATGTAGATGTGATGGATGCCTCGAGAAGAACTAAGGATTAATTTGCACCACTTCACTTCGATTTTCTTTTCACATGCCTGAAAGACCTCTACTACACACTAAGTAAAGCAACTGATAGACTAAGCTGCACATTTTGCCTCTTTAGTTCCCTATCTGATGATGCTGGCCTTGAAGGTGCACTTATGTAAGCATTGACAATGTTTTCATCTGTGTTGTACCCTAGAACCCAGCATGCTTACACTGAGCATACAAAAAAATAATAATAATAATTGGGAGGGCAGCTATTATACTGCTGGCAACAACTGTAATCAGCCTTACTGAGAGCAACGTGGTTGTTTATTTCTTTATTTTGTATTACCCTGTCAAGGTATTACAGTTGGAAAAGTACAAGTTTGAAAAAACAAAGAAAATACTTCTTTTACCTGCACCAGAAGACTTGAAATGCAAATTTGCAGGAATAATTTTTTCATGGCACCAAACAGATGATAACCACTGGGGGACCAGTCAGGCCATACGCATGCACGACCAAATGTCCGACTGGTCCTACGACATACCAGAAAGATAGTCAAACCTCATCAGGTGCCACCCACTCGCTGCATAGTGTGCATTCACGTGAGTCTCTGATTGCCAGTGTCTGATCAGGTTCAGCAGTCTTTTTGGCACGTCAAACAACCAGTCGGATGTTGGGTCGTGTAGCCTGGCCGGGCCCCCAGTGTTTATCACATAAAATGTGGCATTTCGCAGTCATTAATATGCGGAAAGCAGCTGTCCAGGCGTAAATGTAAAACACTCCCCCCCCCCCAAAAAAAAAAAAGTCAATGCTTTTTTTTTTAGTAAACGACTCTGACAACCGATATGACTGCAATATGCAAAAGTTCGACAAATGACGAGAAAAAAACTTTCAGCCTTTCTACTGTGGTGAAGAAGGAAGACCAGCGGAGCTGTACAATGGAAAGTAACGGCCGGCCGCAAATCGGCAAGCCAAAGTGGAAAGGCTGCCGCCATCTATGAGCGACGGCGGCAACCAGATACGTGGCTTGCCGCCATCGCTCATAGATGGCGGTAGGTGTCCAGAGTTCGGTGTCTTCATTTCTTTGTGGGGGACACGATCCTGGGGAAACCAGCCCTTAACAGCTCCGCTGTAAAAGTGGTTCCAGCAGGGCATAGAGAAGCTGCCACACAAGTGATGCAAGGGCATTCGGCTCCTGTGGGAGTCTGTCAAGGTGGACATGCGTGCCTACATCTAGGTGACCGGTATCTGCAGCAGAAAACAAAATTGTGAATCCAAATAGTATGCTTCTGGTAATTGGCTCTAGATCACGTGGCCACTTGTTCTGTCTGCGAGTTGGGCTGAACGCTGCTCGTTTTTCTGAAACATTTTCCGCAACTGCCATTACATGAAGAGAAAAAAGTGGGGCTGGGCGTCGATTAAAAATTTTAATCCGATTAATTGACACCCTTTATTCAATTAATTAATTGGTCTCGTTCATAACTCAAAATTATATATATATATTTTTTTTTGCCTTTGCTGAATATGTGACAAACGGCGCAATCTACAATTTTAATTATAAATCAACGTTGATACGTAGTTCAGTACAGTTCAAAGACACTCACACTCGCAGATTATTACTTCAGCTGCATGAGGCAAGGAAGTTTGTTGATATTCTCCGGCAACAGCGGCCAGCTTTGATTGTTCACAATAGTCTCTGCTGCGCTAAACGGACACTCGCATGGCATTGAAGTGGCCGGGACACGTGTAAACTTCTGCACTTGTCTGGATTTACAAGTCTCGCCTTTACAGTTTACTTTAGGTTAAAATTTCACCGAAGATATGCCCTTCATATAGGTGTACTCATCCACATCTGCATGGTGAAAGCATTTAATTTTATTTTTGGTCTGTCAAAATTTTACCAATTAACCGGTTAAAAAAATGAATCGTGATTAAAGCATTAAGTCGTAGGTTAATCGACCAATTGCCCAGCCCTAGGAAAAACCAATGTGTGTTTCATATAAATTATGAACATTAAATAATAAGTTACAAACATACAAAGAGGAGGGAAAAGAGTGTGAAGGTATGTCACTGGGGACAGTGCCTCTTCTGACCGAGACATGTGCCCCCCATGCAAGGCTCCGTTTTCCGACAATTCCTTCACAGCAGAGTTTTAGTTTATCCCCATGTAACAATCTAACCGACTACTTCTTGAAATAAGGGAAATCTGACAATAATTGGCAGTTGGGCTGCAACTCTGTACACTGAAGCCACCTGAGCAGGTTTCATCATAGGCCAGCATGCTATCTCAATGTCACCAGGGCAGTAAGTAAACAGGAACTGAAGACAGACTCAGATATGCAAAAAAGAGTAGTCAAGAATATTTTGACGAGCGTGTTGGAACAGATATGTAACAGTAAGAAAGCACAAAACGAGCAGAAGGACCAAACAGACATGTACAGGCTTTCAGTTTACAACAACATATATTTGTTGCCAACGAAGTCTGCACCAACAAACGTCGGTGGGGAAGGGGGAGGGAGCGAGAGGGAGAAGAAAAGGAAAGGGGGAGAAGGGTGCGCGAGGGAAGAGAACGAGAAGGGAAGATAGCATTTTCGCATACGGAACATTGTAAAATCTGTACACTGGTTTTACAATGAGGCAGAACATGTATTAATCTCTGCAATGGAAATAAAAATATTGCACCACAATATCATGACAATTGTGCAAAGCCAAAGTGACTGTTTATTTTGTCTTCTACATCCACAGCCATTTCTTTCCACTAAAGGGTCTCGACAACTAAGGTCTTCCTGCATCTTGCACATGTTCTCGGTAGACTACAGCTTATTAAAATGCTGCAGTCTACCGACAAAAATTGTATTCATGCTATCACTCAATCAATCAATCATGGTTTTGTTGCGTGTTTCCAGGCAACTCTTAGGCCTAAATAGGGGTACACTCACCCCATCCAATAAAAAGAAAAGCAACATTGTCACATCCTAATTAGCATACATAAGACTTCTTTTTTTTTTTACATTGAAAAAGGAGCAGAGAAGTCAAGGTATGTATTGTCACATTTATTATATGCCTGCTGAATCCTATACAAAGAAGTGTCACAATGCAAATTACAAGAATGAAAAGGTGCCCTAAGCCTGGTTTGACATTAAGGAACATTGAATAAAATCTTACTACCGTAAAATACCGGGCAAGCGTCCACTCAAAATTTAGAGATAATCGCGAAAAATTGGGGGATGGGCGCTTGTCCGGTCATCAATTTTACATATAAATGTACCGTGCATATTTTTTCATATCTTAGAAATTTGGATATGGGCGCTTAATGTGGAATAGGCGGATGCGCGGTATTCTACGGTAAGTAGAAATAAGAGACAATTACAGCATTAATCAATTTGTAAAGAAACACCATATCACAAACTAATCACCTTATGGAAAGAGGCGAAAGTTACCAAAAGGTGTGAATAACCATAATAAAATTGTCCATAATGGCAATCATACATGGGCCTGACAAATCGTCACTGGACATATTCCAACTTAATGGGGCCCTGCAATCATATTCAAACATCTACCTTTTTTGCGGTTTCCACGTCTCTTGGGGTTCGGGCAAGCCAGCGGGCATGGAGAGAGTAACTAAATATCAGTGCGTAATATTTTAACCGGACGACGCGGAAACCTCCTTCACCTACAGGAGCGACCCGCGGGGCCGAAAGCGCGCGATATGTGACGACATCAAGAAGTTTTTGGTTCTGGCCTTACTACTGGTCAGAGCTGCTAAAAGCTTTTTTATTAGTCGAAATACAAAATATAAGTGGCGCAAACCGTTTCAATTATTTATGAAAGTAGTTTTTGTTCAGTATTTTAGATCAGAAAAGAAACGAATGCAGTTTATAAAGTATGGAAACAAGAAATGACCTGTCGACATACCCGCCACCCAGCGGTGGAAAAGGCGGCACATACTAGAAAGGGGTAGTGGGATGAGGCACCAACGAGCGGCGAGCGTAGAAAGTTCCCAGGTGTACGCGGCAGTGCTGCGGTCGTATGGGCTCGAAGATCCGATCGGTTCCTAGCGTTCCGAAGGCCTTCGGTGAGCAGGTGTGGCTTGCGGTTTGGCAGTTTGGTAGCGCGAATTGGCTCCCGTTCTGAACTGATCTTTACCCCGTGTTTGCCGTCATTTGTGGCCAATGAAGTGTCATGCCGAATTAGTGTTTAATCGCGCAACAAATGCAATGCAATCCGCCCTGGCTGCTCGCTTCATCCAGCCTATCCAGCACATGGTTTAGTGGCGCCCTCTCGAGTTGTCGACACGGAGTGCAGCAGCCATAAGCGCCTGCTGAGCTCACTACCCCTCCTCTAGTTCACGGCCACTCAAGCTAGGACCAAGGACGTCATGAGGGAGGTTATTTTTTGCTTGTTTTTGTAATTTTAATTTGCCTATAACTTTTAAAATGTAGCAAAATTCGAGAAAAGTTTTTTTAAGTAACTACGTTCAGTGCGCTCAGGTTCAGTGCAAATTAAAAACCAATCAAAAAGTCGTTGCAGGGCTCCTTTAAGCGTTTGACTTACACTTATTGAATTCCAAACAATTTTTCCAAATTCCATCCTTGGCAAAACTAACGAGCAAAAAAGCTGAATACAAGAATAACTTGAATTGTCGTGTGATATGAGATTACGCCCAACAGACGTAGGGAATCATTGAAGATTTTTTCAATGTGAGCAATGAAAAACTGGCAAGAATTAACGAACATTCTAAGATCACTTTTGCGGCGGGGGCCGCAAAGGCCCGGCTGGGCATTTTGCGGCCCCCACCGCTTCCTGTTTGGGCCAACCCCATGACTGGGCGAGCCTCAGTCTACTGTGCCTCGGCACGCTTCGCCTCCTGGCTGTTAGCCATGGGTGCTCTTCCACTTTATTAGGCATTGAGCCGTCTTAGCCTCAGTCAAGACGTATGTGCTCGGTCATCCAAAATTGCTATACTACCTCCTTGATTTAGGAAGCTCTTTGACCAAGTCGCACCTGCCTCTTCAGATCAGACGCCGTAATTTGCCCGAAGCAGGTTTTTCTTTTTTGAATGTGGTAAGTTTTTTCGTTGATATTTTCACTCCAAACTTGCACCACCTAGTCGCCCCTCTGTAGCAAATCGCAGCACACAACGTTGGGAAACTGATTTTTTCAGACAGTCTAAAATGGGTTAGACGCATCAGGGTTTATGCTATATACTCTAAGACCATATTCTAATGGGCTGACTGCTACTCAGTATTTTAATTACCTTTTTCTCCTGAAGCACTTTTTCCGCTGCAGTGCTCAAAGTCGCACTTGTTAACATAGTCAAACCTGAGACGCACAAGGAGGAAGGCGGCACATAAAAAGGACACGCACATATACACACACCGTCTCTGCCCTTCTGTGGACGTTACAAACGTGGTGCTGATTTCGTATGTTTGCTGGTATACCGGCATTTGCAGAAACCACGTTCGGCGAGGGGAGAGCGGGATGCATCAAAGATCTGTGGGCAAAACCACGAGAAATGGGGTGTGCGAATAGTGGTTCAAAGCTCATAGTGCTGCGTAATTCCTAACCTTCACAGTGCAAAGGAAACGCACGAGATACCAGTTCTGTTTGCCGTGTTGAAGCTATATGAATTACGGTGTGCTATTCGGTGCTAACTTCACAAGTACTTGCACTTCACGACGAAGTCTTCGAACGAGTTGGTTGCTGCATGCCGGCAGCATTTTCAAATCATGATAGCGGTGATGACACTGACCTGCCTGTCCCGCAATGTTCCGCAATGTCCCGCTCTTGCTGATCCCGCCGAGGCTGTGCTAGAGTGACATTGAAAAACCAGTAACACGGTACCACTTTGAGACGTTGCATCCGATGCCCCTGCTGTCATTTCTGATTAAAGTTTGGAAACTACCATAGGGCCTGCTTTAAAAAGTGGCTCCGATCCGTACTCGAGAACCGAGCTAATGGCGATCGCAACGCCGCCATTTCTCCCGCAGCGTCCACTTCGGGAACTGCACGGCTGCACGTCAAGTCGGGCCAGGGCCGGTGGCGCCATCTCGCAGGGCCATCTCGCAGTAGCTATGTACAGCAACTTTCATGTTTCAACTCGTCGCTAAAGGGTGGCGCTGTTATCGTATTTAGCTCGGTCTCAGTGCACGCCAGCGTGCCCAGGTTTCAGGAGTGAGTTTCCCAACTGAGGGTTTTAGTAACATTTGTGACTCAGTTTCAGCCATCTTGAGATCGCTTCAAGCAACGCATAGTTGCTTCAGACTACCGCTAGAGCTCAAGTGGGCGCTGGAAGCGCCAGCGTGCCACGCTATCAAAGCGAACGTAGCGGCGTACCTTCCCCAGGGGCACAAAACAAAACAAATTAGTCGTTAGTTGTTTATACTGCAGGAGTTTAGTCTGCCAGAACATGGCGACATCGTTACCCGCTGTAGTTATAAGCAATTTAGCCAGTGCAGTACAACTGCTAGCTTGGGGTCGTTAACGTGGACTACGCAGTAGTGATACACGACCGCATGCCGGTACGATGCTCATCCAGATCGCAACGGGCAGGGGTGGGGATTGAGCCCAGGGATCCCTGGGTTCTGCAGCGCGAGCTTTCGCTCCACGTGCTCCGAGCTGGTGTGTGCTAGCCCACTCGGCCACCGATCCCCCCCCAGAAGCACACCGTGCCCTAACCGTTCCCTGACTGCGCCCAGGAGCAAGGGAAAAGAAGAGGACGCGGACAAACACAAACCTTCAAACATAGCTGTCAAAGCTACTTGCGCGAGCGTGTGACTGTGTGTTGCTACGGCGTCTCCTTTGCACAAGAGCGCGTGCAAATAAGACGCAAGACGAAGCCACGTGGCCACATGTCTTCTTGCAGCAGTGCTAGGAGTGCGGGACTGCAGCACTGGAAACTATATTTTGTGCTACGTTGTCAAAGCTAGCTTAGCTTCCGCAGTGCTCCAACTCCATCACAGATAGTTGCGCGAGCGCATGCAAATGAAGCGCAATAGACAAAGCCACGTGCTCTCGCAGCAGTGCGGGACTGCTGCACAGTGAAAGCTACGCTAGCTTTGACAATTAATGTACCACAAGAACAGATAACGTAGAACAAGTTTATGCCACAAGTGCATGAGGCTAGTTCAGCCTGTCCAGTGACTTCAGCTCAGCCGAATTATTTTGATTACACGTAAAATCGCGCACAAAAGACACTTTCCGAAACCACGCTCGCACCCGTGCTGATTTGTCAGCGCTGGAGATGTTATTTATATAACCCAGCACACGCGTTTGTGCCTTGGTAAGCATGGACACGAACACTGAGAATAGCACCGCAGCATTTTATTGTTTACAAAACCTCAACACATGCATGTTCGCCGTGTTGGAAACTGCAAAGCACGTGTCATAGGTCTTTTTGAGATTGAGTACATACTGTGTAGTTTGTAAACAGATCTGACCGCCGCCGCCATGTACCCATGTAGAATACGTATTCTACTACAACACTGTAATGTACCAATTCTAGCATGATGAAGTATGTGCCAAATCACTCAAGTACCAAGTAGCATATGGGAACGTATATGGTACACGCGAACGCACTCGCGCCATATCTGATGTTTAGAGTGCAAGTTCAGAACGAGCTCACATTACTAGGCTGCTAAGAGCCTAAGACCGGTAATCTTGATGGTGCGAAATTTCACGTTGCAAAAGAACCGTGGAAGCTCTCAGTCAGCACGCGCTCAGCAGTCGCGCAGACAGCTATGGCGCCAGTGAATACTCCCAAGGTTCCAGGTAGTAAATTATCAAAATAAAACGTTGATGAGTTAATTCTTGTCCAAAGTGCCATTTGTATTAGGTTTCTGCTTTAGCACAAGTGTGTGTGATTCGTGACTGCCTAGCATATCTTAACCTAATCTCAAGTATTTTATTGAAATGGAAAAAAAAAATTAAGTTGCCTTCACGCAAGAAAGGGTAAGCGGTAGAAGGGGAGGAGAGGGCTTGGCACCGTCCAAAAGTGGTGTATGGCCGTGTGAAAACCACATTCCATCAAATCATAGCAAACAGAAAATATTGTTTTCATTGGAGACTCCTGTTTTCCCCTGAAGAACTATTTCCCTGAAAAAATCTATTATATTTACCGGAGAGCGTAGTTATTAGGTACACCTTTAGCCCACGGCCCCGCGTATAAGCCGCAAAAATTGCTGGCACTGCGTTGTGATCTTGTGTAGTATATATACGTATATGATGTGCTGCATTGTATAGTAGAATTTGTGGCAACTTCTACAGATAACATAAGCAAATATTTCTTAATTAACTGAAGTACATGTCATCTTCACGTTTCTAGAAAGCGTGGAAGGGTTGTCAGTTCTGTTTATACGCGTTGGTTTTCGGTGAAAATGAGTGCATGCTGCTGACATAGAGCATAGCGTACGCTACGAGTGATCCCACTCAATCCAGCGCTACGAACGATCCCGTGACATCCCTCGTCGCCGCGACCCTCTCGAAGGTGTCTGCTGCGGCCCATCGTAAGGTCAAACGGAATAGAGTAATTTTGGGGCAACGGATATCTCGCTTCGTTCAGCGAGCCGGCGGTTGGACACTTTGGACTCAGAATTGGGTATATATATATATATATATACATATATAAGAAAAAAATCGATGTAGCCGTTAACCACTCCGGTCTCAATGAGGTAAGGGCGCGCGGACGGGATAAAAACATACCCTTTCAATTAAAAACAAACAAACAAACAATTTAATTGAAAAATAAAGAATACCTAAATAATGCGTAAATTTAGGCCCATACAAAAAAACAAACGGACGAGAAATTACATATGTGCAATTGAGGCGCTGTGTCTTATTGTTGCCTCCCTTTTCGGCGCATCTAAGATGAAGCTATGAACCGACGAGCCCAATTAGAAATTTGTTGTGGATCAAACAAGCCTAACTCCGGAACGAGGAAACTTCTATCAGAAACAGTCAAATTTCGCGGTCCTTAGCTCCGGGGACTGATGCAAACAAAATTAGAGTATTCTAACTGGTTAGTTTAAAACGTTTGTACTATATGAATGTATATTTCAGCTCGAAAAATATACGAGGCTTCTTTTTCGACACCCGAAGTATACTTAATAATTATCGCGATATCGGATGGATGAACTGGAAATAAAATCCGACATGAGCTTTCAGTTTTCTGTGCCCTTCTTTCAGCGTTTGGATTCTGCAAGAATGATGAAGTTAGAAACAAAAGCGTCTTATCCATTATCAACACCAGCGATTACGTCGAGTCTAAGCAGTATTTAAAACGAAGAAAAACGTTCCATGGTTCCCTTGGGCACGTACTTTCCCCGTGCGCACGCGCGCCGGAGAGAGAAGCCTGACTACGCGGTGCACGACCGCTGTATGGGAGCTTTCTGATTTTCCTCGTTACTAAACTCACCGACTTCGGCGTGAAACATAAAAAAAGAAAAGAAACGAACTTACATGCGCACTTTTTTTATTTAATGGGAACCAGCGGGATTGGGACTATAACGGAGGCGCCCCACTCCCTGCTACTTTCCCGCAGTGCTTGCCTGCTAAAGGAGAAGCTCCCTTGTAATTACGCAGGCACGTAGGGTGGGCAATCGGGTCAGCTGAACACGGAAAAACAGGACAGGAAGGAAATGACTGGACAAACACACCGCGTGTGTGTTTGTCCAGTCATTTCCTTCCTGTCCTGTTTTTCCGTGTTCAGCTGACCCGATTGCCAACAGTATGCACCAACTAGCTCAACTAAAACCCATAGCACATAGGGTGTCCGGTTTTATTCTCCTCCCCGACTTAGGTCAGCGTTAATTCTATTGAGGGCGACTAGTGTGTAAAATCAGTGAAATAATTACCTAATTAAGCAACGAAGTAGGAAACGGAGCAAAACTGCATAACTAAAGTTTAGAAATGTTTTGATTGCTTCAGCCTATCTTGCACATTATCAAAAAGGCAGCATTGTGAGAACTAGTATCTTGCCTACTACTTGCCAAGGGAGAAATAAAGGCTGAATTAACAAGGGTGGAAAGCCATACTTAAAAAGGAGGAAATGCAATATTTGTACCAATTCTTTTTAAACTCGATTTTGAGTTTGCCATCTCACGCCTCTTCTATTTTCATCCTTGTTTTCTTTTAAATACCTAATAGCCTAGGCATGTGCTGTGAAGCGTAAGCTATGCATTTTGACATTTTAGACAACCCGACTGGGGGAAAAAGGACAACGCAACACAGTCTCACCCGCTTGTTTGCGCCCTAACTTTTGTTCTATGTATTTTGAGTTTTTTTTTTGTAACACACATTTGTTAATAAAAGAAGCTGCAGGTACTCTAACCAACCGTGTTTAAATAGCCCGATGTTTTGCAGCCTGCCCGATAGCGATCGACCGGTTCAGGTTCTTTGTATGCTAAATAGTAAATATGCCACGACTCTAAAAAGAGTCAATTTCTTCCAGTTTTGGAAAAAACTGAAAAAAAAAAATTACACTTTTTATTGTTTTAGCATATTCAGCATACAAAGAACAACCTGAACCGGTCGATCGGTACCCTCCCAAGCAGTTATATTCACAGGCTTCAAGGTGTCACAAAAAGGAGAGATTGATTTAAATGGCAGCGACAAGAGAGAAAGACGAACACCCAGCCAGATGAGTCACTCGTGAACAAGCAGGCTGCGAAACGTCAGGCTATTTAAACACAGCTGGTTAGAGTACCTCCAGCTTCTTTTATTCATACTCACCTAACCAGGCAGAATTTTGCCGAAATGGTTGGAACATGAAAACCTTAGTCTTCCCAGTCTCAGAAAGCAGCTGAACTCCATGGAGCGAAATATGCGACAAATAACTAAAGAACGTCGCCCTATGGCACGCTCGCTTTATGCACGACATAGCAGCCATTGTGCTGATTCCACGCGCAGAGCAAAAGCAGCCAGGCAAAATTCGCCGATTGTTCGCAGCATATTTGTCCCATGGAGTTCAGCCTTTATGGGTCATAATGCATATGCATGCACAAAAGTTTCCTTGTAAATAAAAATAGGCTAACCCCCTTTGACTTAAAACTGACCTCCTAAGTTCTCAGGTACACAAGGGAGTCGGAGGAGGTTCACAAAACAATACATGTAGTTTGCAGGCGTGAGCCCTCACAATTTTCCATGCCAGCGGCAGCTGCCAGACTGTCAAATTTTACGTTGTAAACAGTACATACTTTATGGCATGAAGGATCATGGATGGATGGATGGGATCTTTCAAAAGCAAATAATTCTCATTACCTACAAAAACAAAAATACTCTCACAGCTTCAACAGTTTATTCACACAAACACACTGCACTATTCCAACTTCTATACAAGTGGTGACTAGCAGGCAGGACCAAATGCCTTTGGTTCCGAGATGACGATGAATTGGGTGACAGACACCTTGTGCTACAAGTCACAACTGAGGCAGCTTATTCGGAGTGGTGCTCAGGATGCCAATGGTGGTGTTCAAGCTGGGCTGCAAGAGAAAAGAATTGTCACAGTACAAGCATTGTAAGCATCGATTTTAGACCATGTGGAAAGGACATACATCACTTCAGGGCACTAAGGAGTTTGTTACTACTTTTAAAAACAAGAACTCTTGGATAATGATCCCCTAAACAAAGCGAATCAACAGCAAGGAGCTTGACAAGCTAGTTCCAACATGACAACAAGTAATAAAAAATGTCGAGAATAAAAATATATTTGAATATAGGTCATCCCCAATTTTGAAGTGGAAGGAAAGGAAATTCATACAAATATTTAACTTTCTTTCTTCATCCTTGACTTGAACCAACACGCTCTTCTCCCAAGCATATTTAACTCGTCGCATCATTTGTAACCCTGGTTAAAACTCCTGTGTTGATCATGCTGGCAATGTCATCTTATGAACATTAAGAATGGCAACTGCGTGCTGTCGTACCGAGTGAAAGCATTAAATATTGAACAAAATAGCACATTAGTTCACATAAAATAGTGCTCGAGGCATTTTTGATCATAATCACAGACCACTGTTGTAAATCTTTTTATATTAGAAATGTCACTGAAAACCTGTTCACTTGTTATAAATATTCACCCTAATATGACCCTTTAGCAGTGGTATGCCAGAGTAGTTCATACCATTACTAGTCAGAAAACAGTGCTTTGCACTAATACATTTTGCTTCCCATATACCAGTGGTTTTCAACCAGTGATGTTTCATGGACCCCTTTTGGATAGGCGGAGATGATGGAGGACCCGGTTTGTGATGAGAAGGGAAATGTATAGGTTAGTTATGATAATGATCTAATAAATAGATGTAACTAAGGGCTAGTGTGATGTAGACTTCTCTCATTGACATGCAGACGAGAAAACTCAACCCAAAAGTAAGCTTTTATTGCCAGGCTTGACTGATGAGGCAGGGCCTTGTGGACCCCCAGAATGCTTTCGCGGACCCCCATTTGAGAACCACTGCCATATACTATCTTGCAGATATTAGACACAAAGGTGCACAAACTTCAGTTGACACAAAAACATAAAACTAGCTCATGTAAAATTAAAAAAAAAAAAAACACGGCTTATTGAGGTCCTTCACGATTGGAGCCAGTGCATTGATAGTAGGGGACAGAGAAATATATTTTTGGATTTTGCCAAAGCATTTGATCGGGTGTCCCATCAAAAGCTGTTATGTAAAATTGCAGGTATCATTACAGCTGATGGGCTGACTGGAAGCATATTTAATTGGAAGAACCCAATTTGTTGAAATGAAAAATGAGAAAGCTGAACCATTGCCAGTGATTTCTGAAGTTCCACAAAGGTCTGTAAAAGTGCTATGCGCGTCGCCGAGCGAGCGTATGCGTGACCGAATGGTTACCGCGCGTGACTGTCATGCGGAAGGTCTAGGTTCGATTCCAGTCAGTGGAATGTTCTTTTATTTATTCTTTCAACTTGGCGTTCTTGAAAGTTCGCGAACATTCTCATCTGATTGAGTTCCGAAAATTTTTATGCGCCGAAAGTTCTACGTGGAATGTTCCAGAAATCCATGCGGGTACATAAGGGACTCCGCATGGCGAGCGGAGTCAGTCTCTCGACCCTGCTATTTCGCCGACATCGACGGCTGCGTCGCTTCCTTTCTTTATTTTGTTTTGGGCACAAGTTCGCCCCATTAAACGCTTAGTTTCTCCAGTTATTCGCTGCCTCATCATTTGTCACTCGTGACAATAGGGCTACTGCTATTTATTATGTATATTAATGACATGTGCGTAGGACTCAACCCTGCAGTAAAATTAAAACACTTTGCTGATGATATGATTATTTACACAACGGTCAACACTGAAAGCGATCAGATCTGACTAAATCAACAATTGGACAAACTTTTCGATTGGTGTCAAACGTGGCTAATGGAAATAAACACGAGCAAAAACTGTAAGCATGATTATTAAACGTAAACGAAGTCATTTACTGTTTCAGTACTGTATTGACGACGTGCAGCTTTGTAAAATAAGGGAGTACAAATACCTAGGGTAGATGTGTACATACAATCAAACCTTTCATGGAACCTGCAAATGGACAAAATATATAATAAGGCTATGTTTAGGCTTTGGACTTCAAGACGATCACTGAAGGACACAACACCGGAGGTTAAGTTAACCGGTTTTAAAACCCTTGTCTTACCAATCAGATTACGCGACATCTAAACGGTATTAGCGCACACGTAGTGAGAAGATACAGGAAAGAGCGCTAATACCGTTTGATGTTTACATACCAACTAGCCCAATTATCAACCCTTTTACAGATTACGCGAGTATGCTCTGGGAACCTTTCACTCAGAGCAACATCAATAAGCTCGAACGAGTTCAAAATAAGGCAGTGAGGTTTATCTATAACTGTTTTCATTCCACAGACTCAGTAACAATGCTCAAAGCAAGGGCAGGGCTGCCTGACATAAAGACAGGCATGTATAACACATCGTTTAAAATACTTTTTTTAAAATTAGTAAATGGATTGCATAATATTGATATGTCAAGATACGTCCACGCGGACGTCCCAGCTGACTCACGCAGACTTCTTACTCGTACAAAGCATAACAAATATATTCAGTCATATCCGTATTTTGCAGACACCTTTAAATTTTCATTTTTCCCAAGATGTATAGATGACTGGAATAAACTTGAGTCAGATGTTGTAAATGCCCCTATGATAACGAGTTTCATAAGCAGTATGGCACCATTGTAATTGTAATTTCGCATTGTTTTGCTCGTTTTTTTTTCTTTTCTCTTTTTACAAGTGTATATGCACTTTTTTATACTGCAACCCTGCCTTGGCCCATTGTTTTGGGCTGGCAGTATTTGTAAATAATAATAATTTAAATAAATAATAATAAAGAATAGTAAATAAACGGCAGGAATTACTTTTCATGCATAAGTATGCAGCAAGCACGTTGCAACAAATCTCTCGCTCGCTATTCGCCTTGAAATCGAACCGCGTCGCCACCGTGCGGCCGAAATTGGAAACATGCGAAAGCGGAGATACCGCCGTGCGTCGTCTGCTACAGGCGCACGTTCAGAAGCATGGATATTGACGATGCAAGTCCGTTTCCGGCTGAGCTGAACCCTCCTCATTAAACGCTTGTTGTTTTTGCTGTTGTTTCTTCCTACTAAAGGTTATGGTTAGGGTTCCGCGTTTTCGGTGTTTACTTTTTTTCTCAAAATTTGGGGTACTTTTTTCTGAGTTTAACGTTTTCCTGCAAATTCTGTGTTTTTTGTGTAAATTGGTTATGACTTAACCAATTTACACACAAAAAAAAACACTGAATCTGTAGGAGAAAATTAAAACCCAAAAACAAAATACCCCCAATTGCAAAAAAAAAAAAATCCTCGAAAACACAGAATTTTAGCTATGGCGTATCGCTTCACATGCGCGGAAATTCAGCAAAGCGATTATTATTAAGTCGGATGCTTCCATAATCTTAGTGTTGTGGTTTGTATACAAACGCTGGTCCCATATCTTTTTGTTATCTCGCACAAACCATAGCTTTCATAAAACACTGAATGTTGATTGGAGCTGTGGTTTGATTAAAAAAATAATCCGACTGATCGCTACCCTTCAATAGACTAATCAATTGATAATCTGTTAGATGATTCGTTACCGGTCATATTGCATGGAAGAAGTTAAAACTACATTTTTTTACTATTTTTAGTATGTCATAAATCGCATAATGCATTCCCATTTTAAACTTCACGTTGTGACGCCTACAGAAATATAAACACGGGAAGCCTTTCAAAGTGAAGTAATTTTTAAGTTATTATTTAAACAGTATAACCACCCTTGATGACAATCACAAGCATGCTGAAGTGGTTTACCGTGCAAGCCTGTGTCAAAAAAAGAAATAAAAACGTCAGAAATATAAAGTAGACATTTTTTACTTTTTCATGACTTCCTCCAGCACAAGATTCCAATTAAAGAGAAAAAAAGAAAAAAAGCAATTAAAGCATTATTTGAATAATCAGAAGGTTAATCAATCAACTGCCCAGTCCCGATTTGCATTAGGTGAGGGCGGAGGGTGATCGCAAAGTTTCGTGAGAGTCGCTAGCCCTCATCAGTAA